>JAJJMB010016912.1:669359-768032 GCA_023531105.1 Papaver atlanticum
TCTCGTTCCGACCCGTAACGCTTTGAGTTCGGATCTCCATACGGGTTCTACCCTGATCCGGAACTCGGGGTGTTATAAAGTCCGAACCTATTATCAAGTATCACACTTTGGTTGTCGTATTGTCTTGATCTTGTATCTATAGACAATCACACATAGTGTGAATACCGATTTGTTGCATTGTCTCGAATTTGTCCATAGACGATCACTTTCGGTAAGAGGACTTATAGGTGGATAAATAAAAGATTGTGGTGTATTTGGGTACTCCCATCTTTTCAAGAACGAAAAGTTGAAGACGATATCTCGAAAAGACGTAATTTGGTTCTATCTGAATGGAGGTCATTATTCTGCTTCATTCATAGATTTCAAGGTTGATAGAAAAGATCTACCCGACTTCTATGTAGGGACAAGGCATATGCTTGGTTATGACCATGTCCGAGCGATGTTGAACAGTGCACAAGTTAGTGAAACTATTAGAGCATCTGGAGAAATCTTCATCTATCATGATATGCCTGACATTGTAGCTTTACTCACTCTATGGTATGTTCCTACACATACGTTCATATATAGATGTGAAGAACTCACCATTACTTTAGAAGACGTGGCTGTTTTACTGCATCTACCAGTTACTAGTAATCTTCATATTGTGTTTTCGGCAGAAGAAACCAAGATATCTTCGATTTTAAGGACCGTGATTATTAAAATTAATGGCGTAGGAAATTGTTAATCTCAGTGGTTGAAGCACTGGTGGTCGATGAATAAGGACCCAAATAGAGCCGATGATAGTACGCTGACCATTGCCGCATTCTTGTCATTATGGTTGTTAAGGGATGTGTTTGAAGACAGCAGTTCCTAGTTGAAACCGTTTGTAATTCCTCTTGTAGTTAAGATGGGCCAAGGAGAGAAACTTACCATAGGCAGTCTTTTCCTTGGCTCGTTTAATCCCACTTGGAATCTTTAGTCATTGATAGTCGCATCTCCAATGGTTACATGAAGGTTGAATAATATGTTAACGCATTGTTCATCCAAGAGTGGTTATGTGAGCACCTGAGTAGTTATGCGCCTGCTCCTCGTAATGTTTTACAAAAGAAAGGTGTTGATTCTCGTCATGCTTTTTCCGAAGATAACAATGCTAGGATATTGTGTTGTACACCTTGTCGATTTGCTGGATAACGAGGCTGCGTTTGATTTCTGCCCATGGGCACCGATTTCTCCTTATATTTCTCAGTTGACCACCTTTGCTGGTGAGGATTATGTAATATTGCAATCTGATATAGACTGAAAACGCGGGGGTACCAAAATACACCACCAACTTTTTCTTAGGCAATCTGTATGGACAAACTCAATACAATTCCCATAGTTCAACTTAATGAAACTCAATCAAGGAAATATATAGCGATCTTATATCTCTTTAACTCTTGCAATTAGAACGTTTACAGAACCAAGACCGTGAACCTAATTACAAAGAGATTATTTGGACGGTACCAAAGACTAATGTCCAAGAATCAATCAAGTTATATCCAACAAACAAGATCAGATGTATCTACTATGATTGATTAATGCATAACCTATGATATTTCAATTATAAAGATAAACAATATAATGCAGAAAAAGAAATAACACAGACACCATAAGTTTTGTTAACGAGGAAACCAAAAATGCATAAAAACCCCAGGACCTAGTCTAGATTGAACACCAAACTGTATTAAGCCACTACAGACACTAGCCTACTACCAATTAACTTCAGTCTGGAATGTAGTTGAGACCGAATTAAACCCTCCCAACAATTCAGTTACAGTCGCATTCCTTACGCCTCTTGAATCCCAGCAGGACTCCGCGCAATTGATTCCTCAGCTGACATCACACAAACTAAGAGTTGCTTCAACTCAATTGAAGACTTTAAACCAATCTGCCTCCCACAGATTAAGCCTATATGTGATTTACTTTACGATCAAAAGTTAGATCAAGGTGATGGAAATCGATAGCAAAATACAAAGTCTAGCTAACCTCAAAATCCAGACTAATGTAACCCGAAGTGCATCCTAGATTATTATTAACCTCATAAGTATAAAACTTGTGGAATCAACAAAGTCTGAGACGAAGAGAACTTTGACGATTTCTATCTATCTTGATCAAGTGAGCAACTCAACAATCGATTAAGATCAGGATACTCGAGTTGTCAAGATAAAAAATTACTGGACCTGGCTTAACGAATCCCAATGAAGTCTTTGTTGTCGCTAAACTCTAAAAGGGTTAGGAAGAGGACGACTCTAGTTACAACTAGGACACAACAAGAAAAGTAGTGTCGGGATTCAAAGATCCCAATTGCTCGAAGTTCCCCTTTTATAGACATTCAAAGCATAGGTTTCTTTAGGTTTAAGCTAAGATAGCTTTGGAACCAAGCAATCAATATCCACCGTTAGATGAATCTTTGAATTTGATTTACATAAAAAAAATATACACTTTGGTTAGGGGAAACCGTAACCAAACCGTGTATAAATACTATGTTCAAGGTGGTTAGCCGAAACTAGTCGATTTGAACTTATAAGCTTAATATTCATTTTCATAAACACTTAAGGCTTTAACCTTGAGTCACAATCATGTGATCAAATAAGTCTTTAATTTTGTTATAGATTTGATCAAATGCTAATTATCTCGTAGAAATAATCTTATTGCATTTGAAAATAATCGACATGGTTAGTAGATGTACAAATTACAAATACCAAAGCCTTTCGTGAGTCAGGTCAGTCACAGTACGTGTACCAGTTTGTATACTATTAAACACAACCAATTTCCGGAGTTCAAAAAACTATTTAGGTATGCGTACCGGTATGTGTACCTTAATACTATAACCGGCTCCGGAGTCCACAGAACTATTTTTGTATGCATACCGGTATGGATACACAAACCGAGTTCCGGAACACAAAACTTTTTTGGTACGTGTACCGGTGTGGATACCAAAATGGTACGGTGACCACAGTTCCTTTTCGGTTTGCATACGGGTATACGTACCAATCTGGTTCACGAGTTAACATATTTTTAAAGGATGTGCATAAGGATATGCGTACCAAAAATCTGTTTGTCGACATATAGCTACGTGTACGAGTACAAGTGTTGATGGTGGTTTTCAGTTCAGTGCTAAAATTGTGAAACCCTATTTTTAATGCGCTGCCATCCTGCAAAGGAACATAAGCCATTTGAAAGTGATGAGTGCATAAACCTCTTCACTCACAAATGTATTGAGCAATTCAATATATTTGTATATATATATATATATATATATATATATATATATAATTCACTCAGAATGGTGCATATAGCAATAATCCCAAATATTATATGAATTTTATTCTCTACCGGCATTATTCACTGATGCATCGCCCGCCTAGTATTTTCCTATGCTATGTTCCCAAGATGAACTTTCAATGTTGGCATGACATGACGATTAATGTTCACTTGCAGCAGAGTAGCACGAATCTCCCGAAGTGTCAATATTGAAATCTGCATGAAAACACTCGCGTAGGCTACACCACTCTCTGATAAAGAGATCAGCGTGTTTACACACTTTTTAATTAAAAGTTAGCGCGATCGAACGCGTTTAAATTCCTTAAGGAAAATCTATACTGTCCATATCAGTCTTAAAAACGATCACGGCCACACAATTTGGCCACATAATTCAACAGGCCTAGCCTACTCCTAGCGGAACTAGGCGATCATCATGATGACCACCGGCGAGCCCACTAACATCCCAACCGATCGGATTCCATTTAGTACACCTGTAACTCCTTTGAATGCTAACCCTAACATGGGTGATCGCGCTGTTGAAAGATGAGCTCAAACGAGCTAAGACCAAAAAAAACGGTCTCAAAAACATCACGACCGCTAACTTAGCTAGCCTAGTTGAACGGCTTAGATATTCCTTCGAATGATCAAGGAGGTGCTGACGCGTTCACCGGCGACCCAGCTCCATACCTGGTTGATCGAACTACACATAACAATCCAAGAGCGCCTCAAATCGTTTTCCCAAAGTAGGGCGATCGCGCGCTCTTTAAACCCTAAATTAAGTCAGCGGCGTTATGCAACTGTCGCAAATTGATCGTGCCCGTCCATCTTCGCTAGCTTGGTCGAAAAACTTAGATCGGATTCTAGATGGACAATAGCGTGGCACTGTGATCACCAGCCACCCCTCTTCCATGAGGAGCGATCGGCCAAGCCACGGATTGCTCATGTGGCCTCCGAATGATCACCCAAAAGAGGTTGGCCGCGCTATTTGCATAATCCAACGACAGTACATAACTGCCACAAATCATCTCGTCCATCCAACTTCGCTAGCCTAGTCGGATGGTTTAGATTTATTTTCAGGAGGCCAACAGGGTAACGCTGTGATCATCGGCCACCCCTCCTCCACAGAGAGCGATCGACCAAATGGTAGCTTACCTATAGGGTTCTCAAACGATCGCCCAAAGGTGGCTGGTCACGCTACTTTTTTAAGACGTTCAACTCGCAACTAATTTGAACGAGCTCTAAAACAACGATGTTTCCTGCACATCGATTATTTTCAGCTGCTTGTTTAAAAGCGATGCTTTATATACATCGATCATAAGCGATTTTTTATAAATATTGATTTCACAAATAATTTTATTATTTGACCTAAAAGCACTACGTGCTGCTTTTAGCGACGAGTCTCACGACTTGACACATTAACTCGAGACATCAAACATGTCACAAACTAGGGGATGCTCACTGGGGTATTGGTCTGGCGGTTTACAACGTGCGGCGTGCAACGCGCCTATTACGAGAAAGTGTCAGGAAAGGACGGACGGTTAACAGCAATAGGAGTAGTGGGTGAAAGTGTGACCAGTTTTCCCTCGTAATGGAAACGTGGTGATCACCACTTTTTACACAACCCCACTTCTCCACTACTTAACTGCCTCCACTTCATACGAGATCAGGGGTGCGCTCAATGACTTGTATAAATAGGATTCAACCTATTTCAACACAAGAACAGAAGTGTTATCAACACAAGTATCCATAAAACACCAAGGACTAATAGCTTACATTCTGCAAGCACGTTCTATATTCTAATACAAGTCATAAAACAGCCACACCTTCGTAATTCAACATTCTGATCTCAACACCTTCTTCGCTTCCCTCCCTATGATCAACCCTTCTCCTTCACTTTGTGACCGAATTGAATCTGGAACGGCCATTTCTTGGTTTAGGCCAAAGTCTTATAGATTGATCTCTCGAATCTAAAAGTACACATGTGCAGTACATTTGTTTAGGGTTTGAATTCGTTTCGCATCAACACACCCAAATTTACCAAAAACAACAGAATCAGTTTTTACCCCAAAACAACAGGTAATACGACTTCAGACTTATAACAGTTTTCCCAGTTTGTACGACTGATAACACTGTCTTATCTCCGAATCTACAGTAGTTCTATATTTCTCTAAATCGATTTGAAACATTCCCGAATAACATCAATGACACATATAACTGTTCCAGGTTATTTTCGAATAATAATCTTGAATCATGATTTTGATTGCGAATAATAAATTGTTCTTAACCGAAATTCATCATGTATAAAATTTTCATTAAGCTTAGACTATAAATCAAGATATAATTTTGACAACTAAATTTGAAAACAGGCTTGAGATAGCAACACTTGTGAGTTCGACCGAGCAATGCTCTAACACAGACCTTAATGATAGTGATAGGCCTTTATGCGGAGCTGTATACCCAGTCATCTCGTGTCTATGATGCAACAAGAATATCTCGTGGAAGAGTATAATATTGATAGAGATGCTAGACAAATGGATCTTGATCAGTGTGCCCTTCCTTTTCGACTCTCCAAGACTCATGTTCATCGCCTCATGGCCAACTTGGATCGTACACATGTTGCGGGTAGTAGATACTTATTTCCTCATCGTGTTCGTGACACAAGTGTAACCCCGGTTACATAGACTTTTGGAATCAGCGACACGAACATCTTTACGATTTTGCGACGTTGGTAAATCCACAACCATCTCATGGTGCTCCACCATAGATATGGCGGCTAATCATCCTCGATTGAAGCCGCTTCCTAGTAGTGATAATAGGAAAACATTTTCGGAACCTTCACAGGTGAGTATCTTTTTGTTACATCTTTCAGAGAAGTATAATGATTCATGGTTATTCATTCTGTTGATTTCTGTAGAATGAACGCGTCATAAGGCCCCAAAATAGTGGTGATTTTGCATAAGTTGGAGTAAGTCCCCAGAGTGGTGAAAAAAGGAACAAAAGTCACATGATGTAATCTAACTTTGTAGAGCCTCTGCTCGGTTCTTTGGTTAATTGTAGAAATCCAATTTACGAATTTCATTTTCAACATTATTGGAGTCATAAAATAAATCATCTTGTTACTTTATTGCAGGTTTTTGCTCCATCTAGCCTTAAAGGTCTTCGATTTTCCACGGTTGGACAGTCGACTCAGGTTATTGGATCCTCTAAGGACGGAGAAACTGAAACCGAGGTTGAAGAAGTCGATGTAAGTATTTTCTCCACTCAGTCATTTGCAATGATTTTGCAAGGAATCCTCATACTTATGGTTGCTTTTTATATGAGTAAATAGCAATGGATGATCAAGGTGATGATGGCGCTCAATCATCTTCGGAGAAAGACGAATAAGGAAGTCACCACGATTAGGAATCGAATAGAAAGAATGGTGATTCCAATATAGTGTCGATAATTCCGATACTTCAAATGATTTAGAGATCACCCAAGTAAGTTTTTGTATTTTATGCTTTCATGATTGTATGGATTTTGCTTCTTGACGGTAGAATGAATAAAAGACCATATGGATAAACGAGGGATTTTAGATGTCCGTTTTTTATGGTCTATCCCAACTTTTTCATGCCTAGAAAATTTCTTAGCCATATCAAAGAGCTTTTTGAGTTTTGAGCTCCTTTATGGGCTCAAATCGGCGAAACAGAAAAGTTCCAGGAGAATTTCAGAAAATTTTCAGCAGCAATGATGTTCATTGTTTGACCCACGGTTCTTAGCTCTTTTATCATATTGATTTGAATTTTGGATATGTTAAACAAGACATCCGTACGAAGAGAATTGTATATGATCATGCCTTAATTCTTTAACAATTTCTCCTAGATCATCGTTTTGTACAAGAAAGTGTAAAACAGCTTCAGACCGACTTGTAGAAAAACATGTTGCTAAACCTTTAGGCCATTTACTTGTGATTTGAATGCTTGTTTGAAGAAACCTTGATGTATTTAGTTCACTTGTACTTCTGAATTTTATGATTGATTCTTGAATTTTCTAGTTGAAGTACTCTTACTCATAAAATCGTCATATTAGGTCCAAAACGGAGGAATTGAAAAGAACGAAGCCACTAGCACTATTATACACCAAGTTGATAATGATCCCTCCTCTACACTTCAAGATCAAGAAAATGCTACTCTTTGGGGCGATGGTTAACACTGAAATCCAGGTTGACGTGACTCCAGAAGCCAATAAAGATACTCCAATGACTGAGACTCGTATAATACTACATGAATATCCGAATGCTGACGTTCCTTTTAATCATCCATTCAGCGATCCACTCAAATATCATGAGTTAGTTGGTGGTTTTAGTATTTTTACTTGGTATGTTGGTTTGTATAGAGAAATATGGAGGATGTATGGTCATATTGCTACTACTTAGAAATCTGAGCACGCTTATTTCCTAATAATGCGAGTAGAAGCAATATTACGTATTGTTAGTGACATACATACCAAAGGTGTACTCTTTGATTAAGAGTTTAACATGAAAGCTGCTGAAGAATACGGTCTCAACATCAAATGACTTCGTCAAGGAATTGAGCTTATCAAGAAGATTCGAACTAAGAATAATACTCCCTCCAATGATGATGTTGAGAAAGTGAAGGCGGGAGTTCCAAATATGTCTGAAAAATTGGAGTTGGAGAAGAATGCTCTGCAGAGCATGCAAGTAACCTTGTCGAAAGAGCGAAAGCCATATTTATTTAATTTCCCTTAGCTTTACTATTTTATTTCCTCCGAACTCTACTTTTGAACTGTTGAGAGATGTGAGGTTTTATTTGGTACTTGGTTTTGATCTTAGACTGATTTGGTATAGGTAGATGATTGAAATTTGATATTATGAGGATTTCCTTTCGGTTTGATAAATATAATGAATTGGAATTGATCACATGAAAAGGGAAATCCAATTGCTAGTTGCAAGTATTGCATCCGTTTTGGAGGAATTGAAAATACAAACGAAATAAAGAAATCATAAATGCTTTAAATATCAAATGTTTTGAGCTGTAAGCTTCAAGTGCTTTTAAGCATCAAATGCTTTAAGCCATTTCTCATGTATTTCCGCTTCTACTACTTTGCCGTCCGTAACAACTAGTTTGTAGTATCCGTTGATGGTTGAGTTAGCAATCATGAAGGGACCTTCCCAATCAGACTTAGTCATAGAATGACGATTGCGTTTTGTTGCTTTCAGTACCGAATTTCCAATGTGAAAGGCATTAGGTTTGATTGGCCTTGGCATGAATATCTTTTGCTGATTCATCTTTTCCTTAATCTCTGTGCCATCATCCATGTTCCGAATGCGAATATTTTTCTGAAACTCTTCGTGATTGCTCGGCTGCACATGTGGACATTTTTGCTATACGGAAAGAAATCCTAGACGTTCATCGTCATACTTGGACACCATTTCAGTAGTGGATATCCCAATTCGAAATTCAGGAACCGGGGTCATCCACTTAGCAAAGTATTGGACTAGAGACGTCACCCAGTCATAACGCCTTGTAATAGCAGTACTGCTTTTACTAGCAAAATTGAGTCCAACTAACAGAGTGTACTTAAAACTCAATGAAAGAGATGCAGGTGAAACGAGTCTTGCCTGAGTGCGGAACCTCTTGATATAGGATATTGGATCCTTTCAGTGTTTTTGCTTCGATGCCATCAAAGTTAGGAATTCTTTCAATAAATCTGTAGACGGACCGTCGATCATGTCTTCCGGATCAGGATTTTTTTCCGTCAGGGAAGCACGTTGGTGGAAGCATCTTGCGGTAATCATCTTTTCAGCATGTAACCATTTCCGCCCAAGGATCATGTCATATCCTGAATCTTCCTTGATGATGTGGAATTGGGTTTCTGTCCAAGTAGTTTCCATTTTCATTTTCAGAGTGATTTGACCATAAGCATCCTTGACTTTCCCTTCATGATCCCTGATCGTCGTGGGAGTGAATGTGGCCTCTTGGCGAGTGATTCATGCAACCTTGAGTGTCTTGAGAGGAATGATGGTGACACGGGTACCAGCTGCAATCAAAGTTCTTCTGAACTTATTTTATTTGAGATGAACTGTGGTTAACAGTCCCCAGTCATACAACTCATTGTCTGGGGATGGCGGATGAGGAGGTGTCTTTGACAGGGAAAAACACTTTCCTGACACAACATGATTAAGAGCGTCGAAGATATCTTTCCTTTGTGCCTTTGATAGATAAAGCAACTCGCATAAATGGTCCATCAAGGATTGGACTGGTTCATTGACTAGTTCTTAAGATAAAATGAATGCTCTGACTGGCAGGGGGTTTCTGTGAACTCCTTCAGTTCGCAGGTTCAAATCTCAAGATTCAACTTTTCTTTGAAAATACCTTTCAAAACATTGCACTCACTTATCAGATGATTGACAAATTTGTGAAAGCGACACTACTTAGGATCTTCAGTTTCTTCTTCAGTCTGACATGAGGTAACTTGACAGCTCCATCCTGAATCCACACCTCCAGCAGTTCGAGTATTTCCTCTATCGGAAGGGGAAAATTTTGAGGCGTCTGAGCCTCTCTTGCTTGCCGCAGATGTTGTCGTGGAGTTAGTGCTGGTGCAGCTTAGACTTGATTAGATCGTCGTGACATCCGTGCCAGTTGAGCTGGTACAGGAGATGGCGAGGTTATGCGCTTAGGTTGTTATGCATCCAGATCAGTGGCTTTCCTTTTCCCCCCCTTCATTGACAGCATTCACATAGGGTCGAAGGTTATACTGCTTGTTGATGAGACGCCTGCTACTTCGAGCTTCATGAGGTTCATCGGTCTTGACAGGCTTAGGTATCTCCAGTAAAGCAGGTGTCGTAGTAACTGATAGATTGGCTTCTTCATGAACAACTGAAAAAGTCTGGAAGCGAAGATTATCCAATAGTGCTCTGTAGACAGGAATCATCCCATTAACGCATAAATCTACAAGTTGATATTTAGTGACATTTAGATGATGACAATCCAAAGCCTGAACCATAAACCTATGGACATAATCATTGGGGTATTTACTGGTCCTCTGAACTTTGGCCAACTCATCAACAAAATTAACAGTAAATGCTTTGTTGAAGGTATTTTTAGTGTAGGAAAAGGTCTTATCTTTAGTATAGTGCAGATGGACTTGGTTGTATTTCCTGATAAATATTTAGGGGTTATTGTGCATCCTGGGATAGTGAAGAATGACACTGTTTGGTCTTTGGTAGAGATGATTCTAGGAAAATTGGCTTCATGGAAAGATAAAATTTTATCTTTTCATGATAGATTAGTTCTTGTGAAATATGTGCTTTGTAGTTTACCTATATATAATATGTTGGTTTCCAAATGGTCAAAATCTGTAATTGTGATTTGTGAAAGAATCATAAGGAATTTTCTTTGGTTTGGAGATGGAGAAGTAAGGAAATGGGGTACTTTAGCTTAGAAAAATGTATATACTCCTTTTAAAGAAGGATGTTTGGGTATTAAAAGGTTGGAGGTGATTAATAGGGCCCTACCGATGAATATGATGTGGAGAATAATGCAATCTCAAGAAGAATGGGCTTGTTTCTTTATCTCCAAATTTAAGGAAAAGAATGGTCAATGAATTACCAAGTGGAAGTATTCTACAATATTGCCTGACCTGAAGTGGGCATTATCTGCATTCAAGGAGGATGTAAAACGGTATGTAGGAGATGGTGTTGATATATCAGTTTGGTTTGACACTTGGGTTGGAGATATTACTCTAATTAGTATTATGGGTTCTACTAAATTTTTGAAAGATAACATTCATCTTAAAGTGAAAGATCTGTTGGTCCAGTCTAGTTGGATCATTCCTATTGAGTTGGAAAATTATATTCAGGGTCACGATTCGCCAGCTGTGGGTGGTGGGAAAGATAAAATGGTTTGAAAGGAATTTTTTTCTACTTCCGCAATTGCTAACAAAATTAGAGAAGGGGAAACTATTGTCAACTGGCCCATGGAAATTCGGAAGCCTTTCTTGCATCCTAAAATTGCAAGTAATGTTTGGAAACTTCGACAGGGGGTTTATCTGGATGATGTTAAAATGATAAACAATGGTTACTTTATGGTATTTGGGTGTTGTATATGTTGTCAAGACCAAGGTAGTATGCATCATGTGCTAGCTATGCACATTCAGTTCGGGTATTTGGAGTTGGCTTGGTGGCATCTTTGGCTTTAAAAATTCTGAATCATTTGAGGATATCTTGGAATATACGGCTGCTTGTGCTACTATGGAGGAGCTTTGATTTTTGAGAAATAAATGCTTCTTTGAAAATGCTTCACCTAGTGATAGTTCGGAACCCACAAACTATTCCGACCAATGGTGGAATTAAAAGGAGAATTATGCAACTAGTATGTGAAGGGGGATTCAGGGTGAAGGGGACTAGATTAGGTCAGAACTATGACAGGCAGATTCTAGATTTTTCAGACTTGGTTCCATAAATATGAGATTCTCAGTGATAAAGGGTTGTGTATGGATTGCTCCTAGGGAAGGATATGTTCTTTCCTGTTGTGATGGAGCAGCTCTAGGTAATCCTGGAGCAGCAGGTTTTGGTGTTATTGGAAGAGACCACCTTTGCTAGGTTTTAGGGACTATGTCAGGTGGAATTGTTCTGGCTTCTAACTACATTGCTAAAGTGATAGCAGTGGTTTGTGCATCAGAATGGGCAATGCTCTTTAATAAAAGACATATTATGATCAATTCTGATTCCAAGTATGTGGTGAATGACTTTACGAATGAGAATATTCCTTGGTTCATCTTCGCTAGATGGAAAAAAGCTTGCAGTCAATTTTCTGACATTCAATATTATTGCTTCAGAGAACTAAATTTTGTGATGACGCTCTTACTAAGAAAGGGGCTAGACTTACTAGAGGAGAAAAAATGATACATTCAGGGAGACGTGAGTTTCTAAAACGAGTTGAAATGCCGGGTGTGACTTACTACAGATTCAATACTTAGTCTTGGTTTTTTTTTTTAAAGCATAGTTAGTCTTGGTGTGATAGCTGGGTTGGTTTTGTTTTGTTTCTTTTTGTTTTCTTAATTACTTTTAGTTGTTTCTTTTTCGTTGTTTTTTTTGCTATAATCACTTTTAGTTTTTAATAATCAATAAAAATGTGTGGTTTAGCAAAAAAAAGGAAGAAAAAAAAATATAGTCTATTTTTCTAGCTTTGGGAATTTTAAAGGACAAACAAATTCAATTATCTAGTCAAATGGTTCGGCCAACGAATTTAAAAACTCTGAACTGTATTGGTTAAATGGTCTGTCTATGTTAGGTTTTCCGAATCAAACAAACTAAAGTTTTTTTTTATTATTAAATCTAAAAGTATCTCTTCGTACATGTTTACAACGTACACAACTGAACCATTTACTTAGTGCTTAGTTAAATTTTGGGAACAGACAAACCTAAAAATCAAATGAACAATTCGACCTAGTTCTGAACCTAAACAAGTTCTGACCAAACATTTCAAGAGACCACCTTTGCCAAGTTTTAGGGATTATGTCAGGTGGAATTGGTGTCGCTTCTAACTATATTGCTGAAGTGATAGTAGTGGTTTGTGCAGCAGAATGGGAAGTGCTCTTGAATAAAAGACATATTATGATCAATTCTGATTCCAAGTCTGTGGTGAACTTGTTCCTCATAAAATTAACTGAACCACCAGTAATTGTTCTTAATCGCCGGGAACAAAATTTGAAATTCATGATATTCGATTTCAAAAGAAATTTAGATATAAAAAATTACCTAGAGTTACGCATTAGGGTTATTCTCCTTAGATTTGTATCGTTGCCTTTATCCGCCGATCATTATCTTTGAATTTAGGTTTTAAAGTTTGAGAGGTAAAAATATATTTAAACTAAGGGCGTAAACTGGTGCATGCGGATGCAAGAATGGGACTATCCGAATTTGTATCCAAAAGTCGTATATATTATCCGAAATTCAAACGAATGCAGTCATTTCCCTTCGAATTCGTATATGAGTTTTTATTCAAATACCGGATAATTATGCAATCAGAAATCATAGAAAAAAGAAAAGAACAAATACTTATATTTTTCGTAAAAAAATAATATTTCTTAATAAAAAATTAGTTGGGATGATAGTTATAAATATATTTTTAATAAACACGGAGAAAAATATTAAATATAACTTGCACTTTTGTCGGATAAAGATACCTATGTGGATGTTTCAGACACGGATACCTATTAACCGAATATGTATATGGTTAGTTATATTTCAAATAAAAAATCCGGATATTCGAATTCAAAATTTATTTTCATACTTATGTGGATGTTTTAGATACGGATACCTACCTATTAACCGAAGGTTAGTTATATTTCAAATACAAAATCTAAATATTCGAATTCAAAATTTATTTTCGAATAATATTTGAAATTTCGGATACGAATTCGAACAAGTTTCGAAACTTTCCGACATCCATTGACCCCCATAATTTAAAGAGAAATTGGGTCAATTGCCCAAATATTTTTAAAACATGGTTCTAATGGACGAGTAAAAATTAGTATGGGTGAAATGGACACAAAAAAAATAGCAAGAATGAATCTGGATTCATCCTGGCTTAAACTTAAAAAATAGCGAGGGTGAAACTGGATACATCCTGATGTAAATTAAAAATAAGAAAAAGTATTTGAAAATGGGTAGGATGAAACTGTTTACATCCCGACTATTTTTACATTCTCGTCCATTTAAATAGTATCAAATTTTATATGTCTTTTTCACCCAGGAATTGTCCTTATTGGGTTAATTGACCAATTTTGTGTAATTTAAACACGCCAATAAGCCATCCCATAACAGCTTAAAGGAGGATTGGGCAACCCCATTAGGTGGTGAAGCATTTTTGTTTTGGAAAAACCTATTTCATCTATAATTCTGTGTGCACATTTCAGAATGACCTATTCGTTTACTTTTCAGTTAGTAGAGGCCGATAAAGTCAAGAAAGTCATTCCGTATGCCTTCACGTTTAAGCTCATATAAAATTCTGCACCAACAGTAAGACAAACATTTCTTTTATGGCTTTTGACTTATTCAAACGTCAGAAGTTTGAAAAGAGGTTGGTACTTGTACAACAATTCTAGTAGTATACCGTGCCGAAGTTGAGACGTCTTTCCATCCTGACCCCTGGCCCTCAGTAATGTAGTACTTCTTTCCATACGACACAAACGGTGGTGCAATCTGTTGGACCCTCCCCATCACAACCAAGATTGCTAATAAGGGGTGCTGATTTACCTAGGGTGTACAGTATAAGATGTTTTATCTTATAAGAAGTTATTATGTACTCCCAAACAAACTCGTACCCTTGCTATCTTATTCTAAATACATGGGGGTGTACCATTTCAGAAATATAAGATGTTTTATTTTATATGAAGTCCTCATGTAGAGACTATTTCGTAGCAAGGGTACTGGTACCCTTGTTATCATATTCTAAATATAATCAAGATTACTAAAGGAGCAAGGGTCCGTCGTGCAGAGACTATTTCGTAGAATTGATTGTTCCACTTACCAACTTGCAAGTCGAGAAACGCCACAGGGTTTTGATTCTTCTCAAACATGAATTTTGTGGATGAACCACGAGAAATGCAATTGATTAAGCAGATTTGAAGCGTGTTACTTGTTTCTTTTGTAGATTTGACTCTGTATGCCTCTAAATAAGCTGCTAATAAATGATGTCGCTTTTTGCGTCTCTACAGCCTACCATACCTACCTACTCTGTTTTCCGTGCATGACCACGGAAGAGGATTCGGATCCCTAACCAGCGTCAGGTTTCATCGATAGACTTGACTTTTCTTCACCATACTACTTCATGGCTTTATGCTAAATTGGCTAGGGAATTCTGGCGTCGGTGTGCCAATCTTAATTGGCTACTTGACCAAGGAAGTCAATATTAGGTTTCGACTTTGGGTAAGAAGTTGACTAACTTATTTTCGGAAACTATAAGCTTTTATCATGGTTAATGGTTATACTTTCATGCAATCTGCGGCCTAAACTAAAATACGTAACTAACAAATCCTCTAGATACAACAAAGCAAATCGTATACACCTCTTGATTGTGGCCGCCCAAGAAGGTTTATTGGCTTTATTAGCTGAATTACTCCATACCCAACATTGACAAATACCACAAACACAAAATGAAAAAGACAGAACAAACAAGAAATATGATGCTGATGTTGTATGAACATTTTTTTTTTGTATTCCATTATTTAATTTGTTTGTCTGTTATTGATTTCTATTAGAATATGGCTATATTTTTATCATGATACAAACATGTTATTAATCTCAAAGTTTGACCAGTGTTTGTTTTTCACAGACGGAAAAGAACAGAATCAAGATCATTCATATTTCATATCCTTTGCAAATCTGTTGTACACCTTATAGATATCACAACAACAAGAACAAGACTATAGAAAAGAAACAGAAACAGCTGAACAGATAATACTCACTGTATTTCTGAAGTCCAAGTTAACCTCCCAACCTAACAAGATTTAGCATCATTCCAGTATCAAAGTTGTGCAGAAACAAGATCAATTTGCTGGCAAATCATTAAACACTATGAAAATAAAATAGAATGAGAAATGGACAGAAAAGTTATTATAGTATTCACATGAGAATAGGGTACTAAGTTTTGGAATTTATAACAAGATTGTGCTTTTAGTATAAAGAACCAATATGACAAAATCTAGTGAAGCAAAGATTCAAGTGTAAATTTATCATCCATGACGAATATATTTATTATTATTACGTATATATAGAAGTTGCATTTTTATACAGAGAAGGGCACTTTTATCCCATTATAAATAAATAGAACTAAAAGAAGAAGACATTACAAAAGGAAAAGAAAATGAAGAAGAAAAGAACAGTCAGACCCACCTCTCAAAGATCCTTTCCTTTGATCATTATCTTCTTCTTTTCCATGGACATTTTCTTTTCAATCTCTCTGGCTGAACTCGACTCTTCTTCTTGATCTTCACTTACTACTACTGGAACCACAAGTCTTCGCTTTCGCATATGCATTTTCACATAAAAATTCATAAACAGTAACAAAAGCGCAGCGTTGAGAACAGAATTGAAAACCCAAGCTCCAATTCCATTACACCCTCCTTTAACAAAATGCAAGAAAAGTACAGCCACATGACAAACTAAATTACACCCCAACAACAGAACTTGGCAATTCTCAACAAATGGAAAACAAGCACTTCGTAACCCAATTCCAGTCCAAAATCTATATCCATACACCACCGAATAAATCAAACTAGTACACAAAATCGCAACAACTTGAAATGATTGCGAAAACTCTAACCATAGAAAGGACATACAGATCAGAATAGATTGATTAAACAACCGGAAAAACGTCAATTTACGATGCCTCAAGATAGCGAAAAAAGTTCTAAGAAGATGAAGAAATCTTGATAGATAAAATACATATGACCAAAAGAAAACTCTACCGGTAGGTCTAGTACCTAATGGAAAACATAAGAACCACTGAAATGGGGTTTTAGATTTTCTCCAGAACCAACGTGTATCACGGATCTCAGCTGCAGATGAGAACAAAATACCTATAAAAATTGTAATTGAGATTAAAGCCATGCCTAATGAATGTATAGCAGGAATAGGGCCAAGTGGAATCGGTTTACGACATCGGAAAACTGCTAAAATTAAACGAATCAAAACTGATAAAGCTATATAACCAGCAATCGATGTGAATAGAAAAGACCAAGTCGAACCCCAATTTTGACTATGATTCCATCTAAATCCAATTATTGATGGATGTTCTGATAACCAATATGATAAGCTCTGAATCATCGGTTCCATCATTTTGAAAACCGATGACTTGGGGTTTCTTCTTGGTGAGCTACAACCAATTCAATGCCGTGAAAATTTCCCCCAAAAATCAAAGAGTTGATAAAAGTTGCTATTGGATTATTTTTTCTTCTTTTTCTGTAAAAATAATTTGTTTCGTGTGAGTTTTGAGAAATGTTCCGAAGGAGAAGGAGAACTTACAGAGAGCTTAGCAAATAAGAGGTGTAAGTTAAAATTTTAGTGGATGAAGAATATGCGATTGGTTTATAATTGCCACGAAAAGAAGGAAAAATTAAGAAAATATCTTGTTAACGAAGAAAGAAATTTGCTACATTTATAGTCCATTCATTTGACCATGTTTACACTTTAATGTGTTCTACACGGGTGGTTTCAGAGCTAATTTTATATATTTTGGGTAATCGGGTTGGTAGTCCTAGCCTGGTGGTTTCTTGGTCGGGGAAGTGAGGCTCAACTCTTAGATCGTTCTACACGGTTTTGTATTGTTTTTTTCTTTTCTTTCTTTTTTCAAAAATAATAAAGCGACTACGGGTGAACCTCATACGATATATTCATAACACGATATTAAAAATCGAAAACATTGCACGATATTAAAAATCGGAAACATTATGAAGATGTTTCAAGGTTTACTCACTGTGATGAGGTTATACTCGTGACAACTTTTATAAGAATGTAACTTTTAATCCGTAGATATTACATCATAAATATGTATCATTTTGAGGATGTATTTATGAATTAATTTCTTTTTTTACTCAAAGAGGGCAGATTTATTGAGAAGATTCAGTTCACCACTAAGACAGTGATAAGCTGAGAAAAAAGTAACTCGAACTACATACCAAAACTCAAGATTAGCAACTCATAGCCGAATAAGGAAACAAGAAACATATACCATATACCATAAAGCTAGCTAGTTAGGACTTCACAACATCCAGTTAATTAGAACAATGTTTAGAGAAAAGTCTCCAAAGACGTCTGTTCCAACACCCACATTGTCAATTATGTTTTCCAAAGTCTTGTATTTCCCACTGAACAGTCTTGCATTCCTCTCAGTCCAAACAACCCACCAAATAGCAAATGGGTACAAATCCCATATTCTTTTCTTGATAGAGATGTTTTTGCATTTCTTTTTTCTCCATTCCCAGATGTTGCTTCTTAATGAATCATGAAAAACCCACTGCAACTTATAGTAATTCATAAAATAGTGTCACGCTGACCTGGTAGTTTCACAGTGAAGGAAGATATGTTGATTTGATTCAGCTGACTTCTTACAGAAAAGACAACCATTTACCATGACAGTATTCCTATAGGAATTATAATCCAGTGTAGGTGCAGCATTGTAGCAAAGAGTCCATACAAAGAAAATAACCTTCTGGGGGATTCTAGGATTCCAAACACACTTATGAGGAAACACCAGGAGACCATCATCTTTTAATGCTTTGTAACATTCTACTACAGAAAAACCTTTAGTCTCCCTGCCAAACCCTTTGATCACTGCCACTATCTATCTATATTAGGTAATAAATTCAAAAGGTGAGCCACATCTTCAATCTCCTCCTCTTTGAGTAGCATGCATAATGCAAAATTCTAGCTATTATTGTTACCTACATCCAACATATCCTGTAGAGTAGCATCCTTCTTGTTACTAATCTTGAAAAGTGCAAGAAACACGAGCTTTGGTGCTTGGCCATTCAGCCACTTATCCTTCCAAAACAGGACCCTACTTCCATTGTTCACTTGGATTTCAGAGCATTGCTCAATGCAAGATATCATCCTATAAGCTTTTACCTACAGACTTGTTGGTAGTATTATGTTGGAAATCTTTTGGGTTACCCCCAAAAATTTTGTTTACAATCCTTCTCCGCAATGCCTCTTCCTCATTCCCATATCTCCAAATCCACTTTTCATGAAGTACTTTATTCATAAGTCTGAGTTTCTTGATGCCAACACTACCTCTCTCCTTAGACAAACTAATCTTTTTCCAACCAATCCAGCTTCTCTTCACTTTCTTAGTTGTAGAACCCCAAAGGAACTGCCTCATGATTTCTCCATCTACTTCTCAACTGTCACTGGCATTTGAAATAATTACAAGTAGTACACTGACAAACTGGATAACACATGCTTTATAAACATCAGTGTTCCTCCCTTAGAGAGATATCTTATCTGCCATAAACTTAATCTCTTTTAAAAACTCTGCAAGATCACATCCCAAACCCCCACTGCTTTAGACTTACTTCCTAATGGTATTCCTAGATACTTCATAGGAAAACTAGTTCTCTGACACCCCAAAAAGCACACAATCTACAATATTTACATCATATCCAACTGCAACCATAACACTCTTCTTGAAATTTACCTTTAACCTAGAGACCATCTCAAAAGCCAACAATATATTCTTCAAATTTTGTACTTGAACAACATCATCATCCAAAAATACTATCAAATCATATGTGAACTGCAAATGGTTAATAGCAGCTGCATCCACTGCATGCTTGAAACCTGAAATCAAGTTCATACTTGCATCTTTTTTGATCAAAATTGATCGCACCTCCACCATCATTATGAACGAAAAATGAGAGAACTGATCTCTTTGTTTAACCCCTTTACCACTTCTGAACAAACTTGTAGCACTTCCATTAATTTTTTTAATTATTGGTTTTCCTCGTCTTTCATAATTTCTACCAAATGAGGAGGAGATGAACTACGATAGAAGACATACTGTAATGACCCATCCCTCCACCGATATTGTCTCCACTTAGCCACTTTGGTTGTATGGCAGTGTGGGATTTTAAACGGGCATCTCCGCGTTAATCCAGCAGCAACTTCCCAGATGGTCACCCATCCCTGGATTACTCCCGTCCGAGCACGTTAACCAGTAGTGTGGGATTTTAAATGACACTACTGCGGTTATCCAGCAGCAGCTTCCCGAGAGGTCACCCATCTTGTGACTACTCTTGGCCGAGCACGCTTAACTGAGAAGTTTTTTCCCACAGCTCAGTCAAGTGTACCTATCAATCCTCGGTGTTAGGAAAGAACAAACCATTACTTATATTCCTTTCGTCCAACCACTGCCGAATATCGGGGTATTACAATACTGATGAGTGCCAAATAGTGCATAATTCTGTATCTTTTTATTGGCATTTAACTCATGTTTTGTTCTCTAACTCTCTATTTTATCCCAAATTCTATTTTTCATTGTTTTCAAGAATAAATACTTTTACTAATTAATTTTGTGTTTTTAGGTAATAAATAAAGCTTGGGTGCTAAGAAGAGGAGAAAATAGCAAAGAAATGGTGGCCAGTGACAACGGAAGAGTGACAACAGAGATCCCGCTAGAAGGCGGTGAAGAACGTAAAGGATATAGTGCGAAAGAGCAGCTGCAATCCGCTTGCAACTCATCCGCAAACCGCTTGAAAGAGCTAAACCAAACAGTGGGCTTGGAAGAAGACACAGCTTAAAAGAACTATAGGCTTGGGAATCCAAAACCCAAACCCATATCCAGCTCCGGAACATCAAGTTTGATTCTCTCGCCCAGCACCCAAGCCACCCTACCTATTTCTCCCAAACATCTTCACGAACAGAAACTTCTTTTCATCTTTTCCATTTCTCCTCTTCTTCTACAGTACCAGCACCACTTGCAGCTTTCTTCCATCAAATCCTTATCCCCGACCATTTCTGCTCACAGCCACCATCATAATCACAATCAAACTCCTAATTTCTATCTCTCTCCATCTTATCTTCTTCCTTATCAAAAACAGTAACCCTAAAAGCTAGGTTTGAGAGAGATAGAGTTAGGGTTATCCTCAACATCAAATTAATGGAATTGCAGAGATAAATTGAAGAAGGGTAACTGTCATAGAAGCAATTATGGTGAGTGGGTCTCTATCAATTATTGAATTGAAGTAGAATTGAGAGATTTTTGTATAAATAGAGAAGAAGTTGTGATGTAAAACTCATGCCCGGATTAGCCGGTGCACCAAGCAGTAGATTTATATATTTTCAGTATTATCATCATGTTCCAATTCAATAACTCGGGTTTAGATGAAACCATTAATCTATTCCTAAGTTTGATTTAAGTTGTGATATTGTTCTTGTTGTGCTATATTGTTTAGGATAAATATAATCTGAGCTCTTCATCATTTTACTTTCACAGTGTATGTCATGCATCCATAGTAGTTAGAATACTTCTATGTTGAATGTGCTGCAACTCATGCTTCACTGATTATTATTGATCCCTTGACTAATTGTGCCTTAATCAGACAGTTAGTGCTTAGGAGAAATACCTTAGTTGCGATTAGAATATCCATCTTTGGAAAGGTTTAATTATCTAAGTGATCAAATTGGTCTATGATTAGTTGTACTGTAAGAAGACAGCTAATACTAAAGATTAGTTAGTGACCTTAGTTGACATCAAGCCATCCAATTGAGATTACCCTGGATAGACGACAGACTAGTATCTTGACCGGTGTCCATTACAAGGGAAAAGAACATTATCGAGACTGAATTGACTTAATGTAGGTTAATAGGTGGATTCGACTGCCCTAGTGCCTTTTATTTGCATTGTTCTGTTTTACTATTTTAGTCACCACCAACATCTTTGTCGTATTGACGCAAACCCCCTATTGTGTTACTCATGTTTCAAATCAGTTTTAGTAAGAACGTAGCTTCGACTCACACCCACCTTGTCCCTGAGGATCGACCTGTGCATGCCCTGTGTTACATTAGGACACTGTGCACTTGCAGTTAATAATTGTAGGCTTGTTTTTAAGCGTACCAAATACCACCACCTTAAATTGGAGTCGTCCTCGACTCCGGAATATATATACAAGCCTAGATCTCCGACGTTCCCTGCCCCCTCATGAGAAACACCAGGACCAACCTCGTCTAGCGTCCCTTCCCACCCTCGGCAGGTGACCCGTCGTCGGCTCTGATACCATTTGTAATAACCCGACCCTCCACCGATATTGTCCCCACTTAACTACTGCGGTTATCCGAAAGTGTGGGGTTTGTCATCGGGCATCGCTGCGGTAATCCAGCAGCAACTTCCCGGGAGGTCACCCATCCCTAAATTGCTCCTGCCCGAGCACGCTTAACTGCAGAGTTTTTGCCAACTCTGGCGCCAATTGTGCTGAAAAGGCCTTGGTATAATGTAGACGTTCCTTGCCTATTGTGAGACCAGTATCTAGCTCAATGGCCTAGCATACTCTCTCATTCGAGCACAAGCGATCCGTCCCTAGTTGTATCCCAACTAACACCGATATTGTTCCCACTTACCCACTGCGGTGTCATAGCACGTTAACCAGCAATATGGGGTTTTAAACGACACTATTGCGGTCATCCAGCAGCAACTTCCCGAGAGGTCACCCATGTTGTGACTACTCTCGGACGAGCACGTTTAACTGAGAAGTTTTTTTCCACAACTCAGTCAAGTGTACCCATCATGCCTCGGTGTTGGGAAAGGACAAACCATTACTTATATTCCATTCGGCCAACCACTGTCGAATATCGAGGTATTACACATACTTTCTTATTTTCAGTTGAATATCCATATGTGTCTTCTTTTTGTTTGAAATAGTTTGGAAGTTTTTGGGGGGTTTTTTGACCTCTTTTCTTTCTAACTAACCTATTGTTGTAAATATGCTATTTATTAATACAATTTGGACTTACCAAAAAGAATAATAAATTCTCATCTTCTTTTTATGTTATTTATTAATTTATCTGCTCCTTAACCTGTCTACCAAATTGGATTCATATATTCATGAGAATGAAATCTTTTCCTTTAATCTTCTCTTTCTTGTTTACTCCGTCATATTGCAAGTGTTTCTAATGGGAAGGAATTTCACTGTTGTCATTAATTAATAAATATAAGTACAGGGTTTAATAATTTTATTAACCATTCTAATTTGGATACTTCTTATGTCAATCCTTAAACTGATAGTATTTGTAAACTATGAATAGTTACCATACAGTATTGTGGAACAAATAAATAAAAAATCTTATTACCAAACAATGGAGAAGACACATTTGAGACCTTTGATTCGGCAACGACGGCAAGCACACCCATAAAGTAGATTCAATGAAGTCTAATGGACTTTAAAATTTATTCTCACAGTAAGTAAGAATTTGATTTGTTAGAGTAATCAAAGAATAAATAAAATCAAATTAATTAGAAGTAAAAACAAGAAAAAATTATAAAACTATTATTAATTCCAAAAATATATCCTCGAGATGGTATATATCTAGATGTAATATCCGAGGGCTAAAAGTCGCACCCTTACAAAATGTTAGAGCATTGCTCGGTTGAACCCAGAAAGCGTTGGTATGTCAAATTTGGTTGTCATATTTTAGTATCAAAACTCAATTAGATTCGCCTGATTAAATGTACTAGATACAACTTCGTTTAGGTTAATTAGACTAGAAAGTCTAGGAATATTGAGACATATAAGTATTACTCTGAAGACCTGAAGATTGTGAAGACATATCTACTACAACGAAGACATCATCCTTCCACTTGAGGTATTGTGATACTGACTTGACTTGTTTTCATTCCTATCATTGATGCGAGGTTATATTTCATTCTCAAGTAGTAGACTTTGTCATTTTATTATGATCAAAGTGTCAAGGAAGAATATTTGGTTACGAAAGAACCACTGCATTAGCTGTCTTTTATCATATGATTGGCTATTAGCCCTGATAAACCTGTTTAACATATCTACAATATATGCAGGTAATATATCCTGGCACAGACCATATACTCAGCCATGTTTTAAGCCAATTTGGTAGCTCCTTGTTTGTTTTTAGTTTGAAACCAACATTACAGGAATGAGAGAATCTCTGATTTTGACAGCAAAATGTATGTGTCCATGCTTTAATATAATCAGTATAATTATATGGCGCATATAATTTTGGCCAGCTATCTTCAGAAATTGTATGCGAAGGCCTAGGTTTATGCTCATACATAAAATTGCATAGACAATTACAAAAGAATAAATTATCCAATAAGCAAGAACTAGGTGATTTTTGTGAACAATTTGGTTACACTACTGCTCCATCGACATTATTGTCAAGAAAGAAACGGGTACAACCACCCATTCATGGATCTCATAAATCTAATAGGTATCCTAATAGGTACCCATCGAAACCTAAAAGAGTTAAAATGTTCTGAAGCAAATACGTGTCTTGCTAAAGTATTTTGTGTTTGATTAAATCCTGAACCTGGTTAATATTAGCAAGAGTAGAAAACTTCAGTCAATGACCTTCGAGCTGAAGTTAATCATGTTAAAGAATAATTACGAGGCCTTAAGCGAAGGGTCCAAGTATTGGAACTTCATAAACCGGTAGACGGTGAATATGACTCGCAAGAAGAAAACTCTTTCGATGAAATTTTGCAAACCTACCAAGCTAATATTACTACACAAAAACATATAGATAAACCAGAATCATCCACTTTGAATCAAGATATCGAGAACATACAATTCATTAATATAATAGATAAAGTGGTCACTCAAAAGTGGTACACCCTAGTGACTTTAATCATAGGAAAACAGTACCGTTTTGAAACTATGGCACTTATAGATTCAGGTGCAGATTTAAACTGCTTAAGCGAAGGATTAGTACCCACAAAATACTTTAGCATGACAACTCAAGTCCTTAATACAGCAGACGGTAACAAACTGATAATTAATTATAAATTATCCGACGCTGCAGTATGTAATAATGGAATTTGTCTAACAACACCATTTATCATGGTCAAGAATTTGTCTCAATCATGCATATTAGGAACTCCATTCTTGAATATGATATATCTGTTAAGGATTAACAATACAGGCATTGAATCCCACATTCAAGGACATAAAATCGTATTTGAATTTCTCTCAGAACCTAGGCAAAAATTTATTAACCAGGTTCAGGATAAAATCAAACACAAAGAAAAATCAACCAGGTTCAGGATAAAATCAAACACAAAATACTTTAGCAAGACACGTATTTGCTTCAGAACATTTTAACTCTTTTAGGTTTCGAACTTCGTAAATGTGACATCGGCAGAATTTATTTAACTATTACTTGATTGTGTATTGGATATATGTGTGATTTTATCCTAGGAAACTATGTTTAATTACATATGTTTAAAGGAAGTACATATACGAAACTTGTTTCGTAATCGAAAGGAAATCAATAGGCGTTTTGGCCCGGTTTTCATTGAAGATTTATTGGATGACCAATTCGAACCAAGGTAATAACTTTGGCAGAACCGATCTTGACTTATGTTGAGACCTATGGTAGAACCGATCTTTACCTAATTTTGGATATGCGGTAGAACCGATCTTGACTTATGTTGAGAGCCTTGGTAGAACCGATCCTTACCTATTTTGGGATACATGGTAGTACCGATCTTAACTATTGTTGAGAGTCTTGGTAGAACCGATCCTTACCTATATTGGGATACTTGGTAGAACCGATCCTAGCTATTGTTGGGAGTTATGGTAGAACCGATACCTACCTATATTTGGTGACTTGCTAGAACCGATCTTATTCTATGTTAAGGAGTCATGGTAGAACCGGTCTCAAAAGCAAAACTGATCCTTCATATTCACATATTACTTTACGGTTCTATGTGAGTTTGGAATTAGGGTTTGCTAAATAGGAAAGTTCTGGATGTCGACATATTTTGGACATGAATACAATTTTTATCTTTTATTGTCCAAAGATATTCCTTGATACTCAAGGTGATCCCGATCTGAAATATTGAGAATCTTTTAATTATGATTTTTGATTATATGCTTTTGATTTCCAACAAATCAAAACATATCTCTTGGAAAGTTATATTAGTTAAGTTCTAGACTAATATTAGATATTCTTTAATAAGAGATTTCAGAATTACAGGTTGGATATTAGTTGGAAATAGGAAAACCGAAATTAGGTACTTATTGCATATCTTGAGAATATTTTTGGTTTTGGAATTTCCTTGTTGTACAAACAACCTTGGTCTATAAATAGTTGAGTTTGCATTTCTTGCAAACCATCCTAAGACCCAGGAAAACTTCATTCGTGTTGCTTCTGGTGGAGCCGTTAATTCGGAGAGGAAAGTACCATAATTAGACGAAATCTCTTACGATCGCTCGTTTAAAGACTTCAGTGGGATCAAAAAGCTCTATGAGTTACATTGGTGGGAAACTAAATAATTGCATTGTTATTTTAGTTTGCGATTATTAATTTGATGGACTTACGGTTGTTGAAACTTTGTTTGCACCTAGTTTGGTAATTCTTGAGAGCCTTCTCTTCTGACATAAGGGTCACTCAAACTAGATCAAAGTATTGACGGGATCTTTAAAACCGTTTTTAGTTCTCAAAAAAAAACTTATGATCATCCATTATTAACAGACTCCGTTCTGTGTGTGATCGATCATAAGTGGATTCAAGTTTGTGGTGTGCAAGTACATAAGAAGGAAATTGAAGATTTGAAGACAAAAAGATTTTTTTCTTATTGGTTTTCATATCTCGTGATTTGTGCACACATCTTGATCGGCTGGGATCCAACTTAGATCCGGTTTATCTTTTGATAGATTTGATCATAAAGTCATTTAGATCGGACACTATCATTTGGTGGTATTCTTCAATATCCGAATATGATAGCTGTGAATCAGAACCTAAGTTATTGATTTGGATTTATCTTACCCAACAAAGGAGCTTACTAGTTTAAACAGAAGAGCCTTTGTCAAACTCAACGAAGATTACTGGATTAGTTACCAAACAACTTTGTTCCTTTACTATTTGAAAGACGATCAAAAGGAGTTAGGTGCTTAAGACTTTACACCGGTAAAACAACTCAAGATAGTGATTTTTTGTCTTGGGAATCACGTGTGTGGCCAGTAGGTCGTAGACACAGGGATACTGAGGGAACTAAGTAACTAAGGGTAGATTACCTGGTCTCAACTATACAAAGTTGGCTTTGTACTTTGTGTAGCGGCTTAATTCTGAGAGTATTCAAAACTAGACTAGGTCCGGGGTTTTTTCTGCATTTGTAGTTTCCTCGTTAATAAAATCTTGCTGTGTCATTTACTTTACTTCCACATTATAATTGTTTTATTATAATAAAGTTAATTACACTTGTACGTTAAATCCTAATCACTTGACATTGATCTTATAGTCAATCGGTCTTGTACCGTAACTGTTGTCAAGTGAATATCAAGTTGTTGTATTGTCTCGACTTTGTCCATAGACGATCACACTTGGTATCAGACTTATAGGTTGAAATAAAAAAATGTAGTATATTTGGGTACCCTCGTTATTTCACAAAAACGATAACGTGAGTAACCTCGTCAAGAACATACTTCATCAAAGTTTAAGTAATTCCATCTCCTAATCTTAAAGACATAAATACGATATCATATTTCCACAAGGGCCGATATACATCAAAGGCCCAAATTAGTTTTTAAATAAACCAATATGTATCACTGCACAAAGCAATGATCGGATCACATCCAACCTAGTATTTTCATGACCATGTAAGCCTAAATTATATGAACTCAGGTTTTCAAAGTAAAAGTTTATGTAAGAAACAAAGTAGCAATATCTAAAGTCGTAATATCTCAAGTAACAATGTCTTAAGTAATAGTGGAGGTCTTAATCAAGTCGAGTCAAACTAAATCGGCATCGGGGTCATGGTAACAGTTGAAATTGATGAATTTGTTAATGATCTCAATCTTGTTGTTGCTGTCTTTGTTTCCATAGCTTCGATTGAAGTTTTTCTTGTTGTTAATGTATATGTTTCTCCTCCAAAGAAAAGACAAGATCTTGAGCAAATTTTTCAACTGTTTTAAGAAAACATAACAAACACAAAACCAAAGCAAACCAAACTATACACGTTAAATGACCTAAAACTATTACAAATCAAATTAAGGGAAAGATGAATCAAACCCTATAAAAAATAGTAAGAGATAAAAGGGATAGGGAAGAAAAAAAATCTTAATCTAGTAACAAAGATGAAGAGGCTTGAAACAAAGAGGAAATAAGATATTTTTTAATGATGGTCTCAAATTTGCTCCCATGAGAACGAATTGGAGTTGACGACAAGCTAGGGTTTGGTGTTTTCTCTTACCGCAAGAGAGGGAAAAATAGAGGTTTTGGGTGTTACTTTCGGCGGGCTAAGGCATCTGATGCTAAGCTAGGTTTCGTCTATACAGTTTTGTATATATTTATTTTTAACAAGTAAAGGGGAAATTATATTAATAAAAAAGGTACTAAAATAATGAAGAAGCTTACGAGACAATAGTAGTCAGAAAAGCTAGTGCAAAATAACATTCCAATATAAATAAGCGTAAAAATGTAAAAGCCTTCCAAAACATCCGAATTCAAAGCTAATTTGTACAAAGTAATTTTAAGAGCAATAATAACCTACTTGAAAGATCGATATTTTTCTTGGTATATCAGCTACTGGTTCTTTCACTCGAAACTTTCCACAAAATTGCGAATAGTAGCATCTTCCAAATTTGTTTATACCTCAATCTACTTATCATTTTTTTTCCCATTCCCAACAAATCTGGTAAGCATACCTTCAATGAAAAGGAGACTTGTAAGCATCCATATTATCAAGGCGTTGTTACTTCATTTCATTGTGGTTTTTTAATCTCAATCTTTGTAATGATAAAATATTACTCAAGTATCCTAATTAAGAAGGAGTAGATAATTTCAAAATAATTAATATACGTATTTGTACCCGTAAAGGATATGACAATCTCATGTATTATAGGATAAAAGTTTACATGCGTTGGTGAATGATATGATGATCCCGTATATTATAGGATAACTTGCAGATTGAGTGAATCAATGCCTACCCATGAATTACAAGATGATCAAGAAAGAGTTTATTTAGTTCTCGAACTTTATTTCAGTTGTTTATCCATAGTTAAGTTTGATTACGTAAGATAAGTTTATGGACGTCCGTGAATTATACGATTATCTTGTGCATTATAAGGTGAATTATTTAACGTGAATCTAGATGTATGCACCCCTGAATTATAAGGCGATCTCATGCTTAAGATAAGTTTATGGGTACCCCTTAATTATAGGATGATCTCATACATTATAAGGTTAAATATTAAGTAAATCTTGTTATATGTACCATGAATTATAAACGACCTCGTGCACATAAAGGTGAAAGTTGATTTAGAAAAGTTAAACTTGATTTGATTCTTTAGCTAGATAGTTAAACTTGATTCAATTGTGTAAGTTTCTGGGTGCCCTGTAAGATGATTGCGTATATTATAAATGATCATGTACATTGAAATTTGAATTATATATACTTTGAGTGTATGTATGTGGATCCGTGAATTATAATACAATCCACGCATTACAGGGTGAGAGTTCACTTGATGAAGTTAAAACTGATTTCAGTTCTTAAGCTAGATAATTAAATGAAAGTAATGCTTATGTCCATTATAAGACGATCGCATGCTACGCAATGGTTGTAACTTTTTTTTTCCCTTGTAGGTTCTTAAGTTGATATTCTTAATGATTTGCTTGATATTAGGTTAAATTTCTCTTTTATTTTTTAATATGAAACCATTTTAACGTGATTCTAAGTTTTGAAAAAAAAATTTATAATCTTGAAGATTAGCTTGAAAGGACAACCCTAGCATCTAATTTTGGAAAAAAAATCCTTCATATAATGCTCAACTAAAATTTATACTCGTAAAAAAAAATTAATTTTCTTAGTAATAACCCAAAATATTATGGCAAATACTTGGAAAAATAAACTTAATTAGAGTTCTACTAGAATTTAAGATATTGTATATTACTCATACATATGGTAACAAAAGAATAATGGGCATGATTACATGACCCAGAAAAAAAAACAACCACAAGGCAGAAAAAATCATACAATTAGATCATTACATGACATATAAGCCCCCAACTACTAGCTTGAAAATCAAAGTTTCATCACCATGATTGATGTTCATCGATCGATAGGAAGATTACATATTACAAAATGTGTTAGATTTTGGTGAATAATGTACAATGAGAAATATATTGTACTGAAATTCGGTGTCTATATACTTTTCGCTTAGGCTGATAATAAGTAATTTAAAACATTAAGTTACAATAGAACTTCAAAAACTAATTATCGTCAAGTGATTGACCTTACTAAATTAATAATCTTTTTTTCGATCCCCAACTTGGGATAGTTATACTATATTAGTAAACTAGGGCTTCACCTGGGCCATATCGTAACATATATGGATTAGACTCTAATTATACATTTAGTTATGGTTTCCTTGAACAAATCTTTCCTACCAAAATTTTGTTCACACATGTCAATAATTTTTATTCGAGACTATGCTTTTCTTCTCTTGCTTCGTATAGTTGGAAACCTGTTGGTTTTAAATGAAATTATAAAACTAATTACTATTGTGACAAATTAATTAGGCATGAACATGCGATCACAACTAAGTTTCAGTAGTCGGCAAGCAATATTCTAATTGCCTCTTCTCGATGCACACCGATAAAGAATATCTTGAAAACTAAACATCAACATTCTAATTTATCGCTTCACATGTGTGCCCGAAAAAATTATAATGTTGTACTCCCTAGGTGTTTCCGCCCCAGGAAAAAAGAAAGTATCAATTTTATTAAGGCGGATGGAGTATATGCAAACGATATTGGCAAACAAAAACTTCATATCAATAGATAAAATTCATTGTACGTACTTAGATCATTTGAAAAATCTGAACTACCTTAAACTGGTGGTCTTATACGACAACAGAGCAAAAACTAATATAATAGTAGTGGAAGAATCGTAATTGAAGGGTATCATGTATTTTTCATCTGAAATGTGAAGATATGGCAGACATGCATATATCACTCTAGGTAAAGCTATCATATGCGCACCCCTAGATGCTTCTGAATTAGTCTCAAGTTATCTAGTCCGCACTTCAAATCTTTGATTTAATGAGAACCCCTTTTCTCAGCTTTTAGGCATCTCAAGTTACTCGCAGCACACTAACTGCATAAAAAAGATGCAAATCCATGATCAGTTAATCAGGAAAATGGTTAGCCCAAAAACCACCAATGTTATTATCCTCATCAATATATAAATATATGGTTATACCCTTCGTCAAATAATACCGTTTTCACAAACCGTACCAAAGGGTGGTGATCTTAATAACTACTAGATTATATAGCACGTACATACAAGAATTGACTTTTGATTTGGTCAGCACTTTACATGCCTTGACTACACGGTTGCTTTACTTGGCCCTCACTTCATCATACGTTTGTATAGGACTTTCTCTGCACCTCAACTACTTGTACGTCGTGCTATTGTAATCTAATAATAACTTTTATACTATTTTCTTATAACCAAGTAATTATCGTAAATTATAATATGATGACTGTTGTTAAAGGCATAATCGATAAGACTTCCTCAGTTGAAACATTTAAGGGAAAAAAGTATGAATTAGCCTATATATCATATTTCATCAATTCTAAAAAGAAAACCTTGTGAATTAGGTTATAAATAAGCAAAACGAACTTGTTCTAACTCTAGAATCAATCTCTTTGTATAACGCAAGAGCTTCATTGATCTTTCTATCTTCGATGGAGGATGTTAGAGCATAGCTCGGTTGAACCCACCAAGCGTTGGTATGTCAAGTTTGGTTGTCATATTTTAGTGAGTCAAAACTCATCTAAGAGTCGCTTGATTATGTACTAGAGACAACTTCGTTTAGGTTAGACTAGAAAGTCTAGGAATGTTGAGACATACAAGTATCACTCGAAGACCTGAAGAACGTGAAGAAGTATCAAGCTACAACGACGACATCATCCTTCCTCTTGAGGTTAGTAATATTGACTTGAACTGTTTCATTCCTAACGTATCTTTCAAGTCGTGCTATATTGAAAACGTAACTGCGAAGCTGTGTATGGATATATTACTCTAGTAGTGAGACATGATCGCATGATCATAGTATTAGGGAATTAGACTATGAAGTATAACGCTTATCTTTTGAACTTCGTAGATATGACATCGACATAATCTTATGAATGGTGTTATGATTATGTGAATGTGTAAAGGTGAAGATTTCATCCTAGGAAACAATATTTTACATCTGTTTAAAGGAAGTACATTCATGAACTTGTTTTGTGAATCGAAAGGGAAATCGCTAGGCTTATTGGTACGGCTATTCATAAATCTTTGGATTACCAATATGTGTGAGATGGTAGAACCGACCATAATTTTGTTATGTATCTTGGTACAACTAATCACAATGCCTGACTTATGATTTTGGTATGACTAGTTTTGATTAATTTGTGTAACTGATCCTAAGTAATCACCTGAGATGGTATGATCGATATTTGTAATTGGTGTGACCGATCCTAGTAGTTGGTGTGACCGATCACAGAAGAAGTTGTGTAATCGATCCTTGTAATTGGTGTAACTGGTCCTGGTAATTGGTGTAACTGATCCTAGTGACTGGTGTGACCGATCACAAGCAATACCATGTGTATATGGTAACCGGTCCTGGTAATTGATGTAACCGATCCTGGTAACTGATGTAACCGGTCCTGGTAACTTGTGTGACCGATCACAAGTGCTTCCATATGAGGGTATAACCGATCCCAGTGATTAGTAGAAATGATTGAACCCATGGATGTGATTTGATATTTGATCAATCACATAGTTGTCTTGGAATACAGATGAACCAATTCTAAACTTGTTTGGAAGTGTGGTATAATCGATTCTAAGATTGTAAATATGAAAGAGGATTTACAAAGAAGAGATGCCAACATTCTTTGAACACGTACAATAACTCTTATCTTTTATTGTTCAAAGATATTCCTTAGTACTCAAGGAGATCATTTTCCGAAATAAATTAAGAATCTTTTAATTAAGGTTATAAGTTTTATATGCTTTAATTACCAGCAATTAAATGCATATCTCTAGAGAATAAAAATTATTAATGTTCATTTACTAATTGCAGATCTTCTATTGAGAGATTTCGGGAAATATTTGATAAAGTAATTCATGCGGGATAGATGGACATCATGCCCAGATCCTCTTAGTGGGTCTGCCATAGCTATTGCAGATGATATCATAGCTTCCATCACGGAAATTGTAAATCTCGTATTGGCTGGTAACTGTCTTTCTCAGCTTGGTAAGTTTTTTGCTAGTGCACCTCTTGCGCCTTTGTTTAAACCTGGAGGTGGTATTAGGCCGATTATTGGTACTATATGAAGACGATTAGTATCTAAGGTTGCTACCTTATCTCTAAGTAAGGATATGACGACTTATTTAAGTGATTTTCAATTTGGAGTTGGGGTGACTTGTGGAGGGGAAGCTATTTTACATTTTGGTAATCTTAATTCCATGTCCATGCTTTTAGTTGGTTTTAGGAATGCTTTTAACCTAGTGGATAGATCAGCTATATTATGTGCTGTGAGACATAAATGCCCTAACAAATATAGATGGGTTGAGTTCTGTTACGCTTCACCCGCTAGACTGTATTATGGCACTGCTACTTTGTCTTCTGCGCAAGGTGTACAACAAGGAGATCCTTTGGGTCCTCTCCTTTTCTCCTTGACTTTGTATCCTATTGTGTTGAAAATATCCCAGCAACGCAACCTTGATCTGCAAGCTTGGTATTTAAATGATGGTACCATCATAAGAGATACAATGACGGTCTCTAAGGATTTTCATATCATCAAGAATGAAGATGTTGTTGTAGGGATTGATCTTAACATCCAGAAAACTAAACTTTTATGGTCGTCCTGTGATGAGACGTCTACTCAAGTTGGTGTTTTCCCTGCTGATATAGGAAGACCATCTTTGGGTTTTAAACTTATTGGTGGACATGTGAGTTTGGACACTTTGCAGTCAACTTATTCTGAGCAGAGTACACAAGACTAATGAGTTAATGGATGCAATTCATAGATTAGATGATCCTCAAAGTGAGTTACTGCTACTTCGATATTGTGTAGGTGTTTTAAACTTTACTTTTCCTTGCGCACCACTGCACCTAATTATGTGAAAGATGCACAAGTTACTTTTGATAGTTATCTTTCCAATTACATGAGGAAGTTGGTGATTGGTGATGGTCTAAGTTATGGTTTGCTGCAACAGAGATTAGTTTCTTTACCCATCAGAGATGATGGTCTGATATTTTTTTTTTATGTTAGATATTATGCAATATTGTTACTTGGCATCTTGTTCTCAGACCTTACACCGGCAGGAGTCTATTCTTCGCAGTTCAGGTATTCCGGTTATAGTTTAAGCACATCAAGATGTTTTTGACAATTTTATTCAGGTTTGTGGTATTGATTCGTCACAGCTTTGTAAACTCATTCTGCCCCCAACCCTATGCAAGCTTTGGCAGTTCAGTATTTTGCAGTTTTCACTAAGGAAATGCCCACTCTTTTTAATATGTCAACACGCGATTTAACGTTATGGCATTGTAATAGAACTAAACATGCACATGATTACCTATTTGCTATTCATGTTAATTGGCTTGAACAGAAGATTGGTCCGTGACAGTTTTGTGCGGTGCTTGCTTACAGACTTGGCATCCCATTGTTTGTTGTGGATAGTTCTTGCCTTTGCTATAATGGAGAGATGGATGTATATGGTGATCACGCGCTTTATTGTGCCAGTGAGATTGGCTTTCAGTTTCGAAATGATCTTGTCAGAGATACTTTTGTGGATATTTGTTTTCGAGCTGGTGTGCATTCTAATGTTGAAGCTGCACTGGGGTTCCTTTCTCAAGATGGTGGTGATTCTAGACCAGCAGACATTTTGGTTTACAATTTTGAAGATAGTCGAGATACTTGTTTTGATGTGACTGGGGTCTCTCCCTTTGCCAGTGGTGGTGTGCAAGCTTTTACCCGTGGTCTTGCCTTGGCTAAAGCCATTGAACACAAACAGATTAAATATCTTGATGTATATAGAGCCAATGGCTTTAGTTTTGGTACCTTAACTTTTACTATTTTGGGTGAACTTGGTTTTGAGACTATCGAGTTTTTGCAAAGGTTGAAGCACTACATAGCTAGGCATGATGCCGATATTCATGTTGCCAATTTTTTTTTATTAGAATAGGATAAAACTTAATATTTATTATTGGATAAAGAGTATTACATTAACTAGTTGGAAGCCTAACAAGCTAAGCTCCAACAACATACTACTATTGAACAGGTTGCTGTGCTAACCTACCAGCGAGCCTCATGGGTAACCTAGCCAAGGGAGCCGAAGCGGATGGGGGGCTGAGATTGTGTCACAAGGGGGACAAACTAACACTACCTTCTATGTTAATTCCTGCAATATTACGCCATTGAGGGCTTGAACCTGAGACCTCCTAGAACGCATGAAACTTTGGGGAACGGGGATGACCAGCTGAGCTAGGGCCCGTTCTTTAAAAAAAGGATTAGTTATTCAAAAAGGTGTTGGAGCCCAACTTATTGCTAGGCTCCCAACTAGTTTCTTGTAAAACAATACATTTTTTTAAATTTAAAATCCTTTTTTGTAAAAATGAAAAAAATATATTTCTTTTACGAAAAATAAATAAAATAAAATATTTTTTTATAATAAATAAATTTTGATATTAGGGATGAGGATAAAATTGTAATCCTAACCGGTGAGGGTAAGTTAGTACTTTCACCCTTTTGAGACTGCCCAAATCACTCTTATTTAGGTGGGTGAAGAAATTGATTGGCTTCAAATAATTCCTCTCGGTCCAAACTTGCCGGGTAATAAAATCCTTTGTCCCAAAAACATTAAAAGCAAATATATTCACGTTCAAGATAGATAATATACATTTTACTAGATGATGTATAGTGACTCGCAGTCACTTTTGTGGATTGGAACGAAGTTGCTATGATTTTTGGAAAACAAATGTTGCGGACTAAACTAACTGGTCATACATATGACACAACCAGTTTCGCTCATCCAACTTTTGACGAGATTATAACTTGATAGGGGCATGCACCAACTTACGTAAACGTCACCTTGTCCAACTCCTGGAATAGGATCAACAACGAACTTGAAAGTACAGCGTAATTTTTATTTCAAGAAGAATTTTCTTTTTTCAGCATTCTTTAGTGATGGTCGATGACATTTTCTCATGGATATTTGCTATCTTACTTATTTTGTTTTCTGTTAACAACACCGTTTACGGTGGGACTGTGGGAGTAAGCTTAGATTCCTGGTCTCCATTAAAAAAATGAAAAGAAAAGGTTTGAACGTATGCTGTCTGAGTTTTGGTACTCGGAATTCAGATTTCCAAGTAAACAAAATATTTCATAAATTTATTTCTATTAAGTTATAAGATTTGAATTCATCGTTTCGAAAAATCAAAGATTTGAATTCAGCGCATCACGTGATGAAGATTTTTCCTTTACAGTATATGCCAGTAAAAGCGCCTTTTACATAATGGTCATATTTTTTGTAATTGGGTCGCAAAATGGTCATATTTTTGTAATTCGTTCACAGAACAGTCATATTTCCATCCGATTTAACACTTTTAAATAAAACGGTGTTATCTTTTCCTAGAATACCCTCCTTCAAAATACCATTTCCATCTAACTAATTAGTTGAAGTGGTGGTGATGAAGCGGCGGCGGTGGTGGTGGAAGCTTAAGAATCTTCACTAAACCTCAGAGGAGAAGCGGTGAACCCTTTGGGTGAATGCGGTGTAACGAACCTGAATGCGGTGTAACGAACCTGAATGCAGTGTAACGGTGTGTAAGTGGCGGCACCACCACTTACAAACAGCACCACCGTCAAAACAATTACAATGAAGGCAAAATTTAAAACTGTGAATGGAGGGATAAGTAGGGAGGACACATATGTAATTTGGTTAACATATTTAACTGTGAGTCATTACTTAACTCTCTTTTTAACGGAAGTGTGACCATTTTGTTAATAGTTTGTAATAGTATGATGGTTTTGTGAATCGGGTCCTAATACTAGGACTGTTTTGTACATTTTCCAAGAAAATATAGCGGTTGCCAGTCTCCCACTCCATTCTCCCGTTGAACTTATATTAATTTATTTTTGTTGTAAGTAGTATTGCAGAAGATATTTCGGCAATTGTTAACGTTGCTGAAAAACCAACAGTAGTATTTATTTCTTAGAACTTCTTATTACTAATTTGCTTATACGTTAAAGATATAATAATGAATTCATTCTCCTACCTTGTTAATAATCGATTAACTGAAATGATTAGAGCACAAATTTATCCTAAAGTAAACTTATAAATAGATTCTATTTTTAGTCTACTGGACTTGTCCTTCAATGGCTAACAATGCTCGTCTCGTGCTCAAAAGAATCTTAGAGTGATAGCTAGAAAAGATAATCGAATCGTTGAACTTCCGGTGATAGATTGATTTGATGGGTACTTGATATTGCTAAAAAATTATTTGATTAATCTTGTCCATTCTCTTATAGGATGATTTAACTACTGTTGTTTTGTAAAACATTTTCATTAAAAATAAGGGTGATATCAGCGTGTACATGTGTGTATTCTAGTTCCCAATTTGGCATGCGGTAAAAATTCGGACCGGTAAAACTGCATGAATTAATCGGCTAAATAAAGTGTAAATTCGATCAATTATGCGTGATTCAAGAAAAATGGGGAAACGAGTAAATTAGCGTTTAATGTGTTCATAAAATTCGGCATATAAAGAAATATATTTTAATGTAGGTTAGTAAAATAAAACGTGCATATAGATCGGGAGTGCATTTGTGCGGAAATAATGGGCGAACAATGCGTTTACCGAACTATCGAAAATGAATGATGATCCAACCCATATACGCGCACCTTGAAAAACCACAAGATGCAATCATGTTCTGTCTTTATGTCTGATAGCAATGAGAACATAGCCTTGTCTGCTCATGATTGCATCATCCTAGAACATGATTGAGAAACCACGATCCTTTCGCCAATTACACTTCATGAGTTGCAACTTGCAAGGTGTGGAAACTGGGCTCAAGCACCATCCTAGAGTTTTTCCCAGAACTGACTCATTAACTGTCACTTCTTTTTTTTGGACCAACCAAGTCAACATTCAAATTAAGTTTGCCAACCAATCAATTATACACGCAATTGTGACGTCGGCAACAATCCCTCCTTGGTTTCTGTCTGTAATTTATGGGCCTCCTCATCCAGTTGCAAGAACAGATCTCTGGGAATCATTGCCGGCAATTCTGAACTTAGATGATGATCTTCCTCATCTCATGGTGGGGGACTTCAATGACATCCTCTCGCAAGCTGAAAAACAAGAAGGCAGACATGTCTCACATACTCAAATCCTGAAGTTTCAAAGTTTTTTGGATGCTTGTTCTTTGTTGGATCTTGGATTTGTAGGTACTCCATTCACTTGGTCAAACAGACAACAGGGGAATAACCTAATCCAGGAGAGACTTGATCGAGCTTGCGCAACACCATCATGGAGAATCTGTTTTCCTCATGCCGCTGTTTTTAACCAGACGCGATTTGCTTCAGATCATGGGCCAATTGTTTTACAACTCCGAGCGTCTTGCTTCACACCTCACAAGCCTTATCGATTTGAGCACATGTGGCTATTACACCCAGGTTGCATACCAACTATCAAAGATGCATGGGACAAACCAACGAAAGGCTCCACAACATTCATTTTGCAACAGAAACTCATTACAGCCAAGAAAGCTCTTTGCAGATGGAGTAAAGAAATTTTTGGGAAACTAGAAGAAAAAATTAAACTGTCAGAGACAAGTTTGGAACATGCAAAAGCATGACGTGCTACTGCTACTGCTCAACAAATGCCACAGGCTACCCAAGTGGCTGAAACGGCTCTGCAACATCATATTTTTCTGCTCAACTGCAAAAATGAATACTGGAAATCAAGATCAAGAGTTCAATGGCTCACAGATGGAGACCGCAACACTGGGTTCTTCCACACAACTGCCACAATTCATCGAAGCCATAATCTGATACATCAAATTAAGAACAACCAGAATTTATGGATAAACGACAATGTTTCAATAATAAATACTTTTGTCACTTATTTTGACAATCTATACTCTCAACCTCCTACTTCCATAGATGATGATTTGTTTTATAATGTGCAGTCTCGCCTTTCCTTGGATCAGCAGAAACAGCTAGAGAACATGGTGTCTCAAGAGGAGATAAAGCAGGCACTATTCTCTATCAACAAAGAGGGTGCCTCTGGACCGGATGGATATTCGAGCAAGTTCTACATGGCAGCCTGGGATATTGTTGGTCCAACTATCGCCAATTTAGTTACCGACTTCTTCGAGAATGGGTCTTTCTCTTCTCACATTAACCATACCCATCTCACCTTGATTCCCAAATCCGATAACCCTAAAAACCCTTCTCAGTACCGTCCTATTGGTCTTTGCAATGTAAGCTACAAAGTCATTTCAAAAACCATAGTGGATAGGCTTCGTCCGTATCTCCCTCTTCTCATAAACTCTCACCAAAGTGCTTTCATCCCTAAAAGATCTATTCATGACAATATTGCTCTAGCTATGGAAGTATTCCACACAATTAGAACGTCTTCGCCATGGAAACAACCCAAATTTGCTCTCAAACTTGACATTCACAAAGCTTATGATAAACTTGATTGGCAGTTCATAGAGAAAGCTATGACAGCTCTGGGTTTACCAAATTGGTTAATAACTAGAATTATGTTCTACATCAAAAGTGTTACATTAGCTGTCAAGATTAATGGTACTCCTCATGGTTTCATCCAACCTTCGTGTGGCATTCGTCAAGAAGACCCTTTATCTCCTTACATATTCATTATGTGCGCAGAAATTCTCTCAACAAATTTGATTCATATGGAACATCAAAGACAGATAAAAGGTATCAAAATCTCCTAAAATTCAACACCCATTACGCATCTCATATATGTGGATGATTTGCTACTTACTTTCCATGCCAATCCCACACACTGCTACAATCTCATACATACCCTAAACAGATACAGAACCTCGGCAGGCCAACAAATAAGTGCTTCAAAGTCTTGTATCATCCACCACCCCCACCTTAGTTCACATCATATTAACAAATTGAACTCAATTTTCCATTTTACCACTACTTCGATACCACCCACCTATCTTGGTGCTCCTATCTCCCATGGAAGAAGATCCAGAGACAGATATAACCCTTTATTGCAGAGACTTATCAGTAAACTTCAAGGATGGAAAACCAAAATGCTGAACCAAGCAGGGCGTCTGCTACTAATAAATACTTCGCTCATGCCCACTACAAACCATGTAATGCAAACTGCTCTCCTTCCTCAACACATACACCACAAAATTGATCAATTGAAGAGGAATTTATTTTGGGGTCACTTGGGAAATACAAGGAAACTGCATACTATCAACGGGAAAATTCTTGGTAAGAATAAATCTACAGGAGGTTTAGGTATTAGAACAAGTGAAACTATGAACAAGGCTTTACTCCTCAAACGTCTGTGGGTCATAAAGGATCAACCAAATTCTTTATACTCCTCTACTTCCAAAAGCAAGTACCTCATTGATTCTTCGCTGCTGCATCCTATGACCATCACTAATTCAAACCCTAGCCCCCTTTGGAGAGACATCAACAAGCTCCTACCTCTATTTAACTTGGGGTTGTTCCATCAAGTAAATTCCGGAGCTCAAACTTCAATTTGGTCCCAACAATGGATACCAGGTCTGAAATCAATACCCAATATCACATCTTCACCACTTCACACTATTTCCCAACTAATCAACCCTATAACAAATACCTGGAATACCCAACTTATACGAACGATCACCGACCTAGTTACCACCTTAAAAATCATTGCCATCCCTCTACCAGACAACCCTTCTATTGACAATCTGATATGGTACCCAACAAAAAATGGAACTTACTCTGTAAAATCTGCTTACAGACTTTTCCACCAGTAACCCAAACCAGACCACATCCCCTCAACACTTTATTTGGTCCCCCCGAAATCCACATTTTTATATGGAAAACCCTAAACAATGGCCTTCCGACTAGAGAGCTACTTCACCATCGACAAATCATCAACACCCCCATGTGCCCTTTGTGTAATGAATCCCCAGAAACCATATGTCACATGTTATTCTTATGCCTTCAAGCTCAACTGATATGGAACCAAGTTAAATCTTTTTTACAAACTCAATACCCCTCAATGCCTCTTGTTATCTCTCATCTCACTACTGTTGAGAATTTGCTCCACCCTTTGCCTCCTCGCTCCAAACCACCTGCTGAATACATAACACACATCTGTTACAATTATGGAACATTTGGATTCACAGAAACAAAACCTTTTTTCAATAGAACAATGAGACACCAACTATTACCAGGCTACTTATCATTAAAGAAACAGCTGAGTACCGATGGGCACAACTATATCAACCACCATTAGCTCCAGGTCTCTCTCCAACAAGGCGCAACAACAACCATCAAACTTCTCATTATACTGCTTCTGTAGGATGGACTCCGCCACTAACTGGGATACCTAAACTTAAATGTGATGGGGCTTCAAGAAATAACCCTGGCATAACAGGAGATGGAGCAGTTTTATGCAATGAAGAAGGAAAGGTTCGATTTGCCATAGCAGAACCATTAGGTTTTACATCGACAATCATGGCAGAGACGAGAGGAATGTTAACTGGTCTTCACCAAACATGCCGAATGACACATCACCAAGCTCCTCATCTAAACTGTCACTCTTTCGCTTGTATACTACCTCACTACAAACACCACACCACCATGGCACATTCAACCTCTTATTCACAAAATCAAAGAGCTACTACGACAAATACCTCATTGGGAGATATTCCATGTCTACAAAGAAGCAAATCAGCTTGCTGATGCGTTAGCAAACTTTGCAGCTGACAAGACTCAGGCATTGGGGCATACAACAACAAAGCACATTTGGCTAGACTTACACCCACAATTCCTTATTAGCCTTGTAATCCAGGACCAACTTGGCCTGACATTTCAACCTGTACTTGCTCTTTAAGCTTAAATAAATTGTAGTTTGGTTTCAAAAAAAAAAAAAACTGTCACTTCTTACTTGTTGGACGATTTAGCCAAACCCCCTTGGTACTGTCACCACATTTGGGAGTCGATTAAGCGTCTTCGAACCAAGTTTTTATCTTGTTCTATTCATCATGCTTACAGAGAAGCTAATAGAGCAGCTAATCTGCTTGCTAGTCTGCAACCAAATGTAGAATTTGTGGAAGTCGCGCCAAGCTCGTTTGTTGAAGACCTCAAGAAGATAGTTTTTGAAGATGCAGCAAGGAAAATTTAATTTCGTAGTAAGGCATGTAGGTCGGAGGTTTCTGTTTGATCCTTGTAGTTGAATTTTTTCTCTTTTTACTTTTTTTCCCTGTTTGTGTTTGTAGGTTGGGGTCTCCTTAACTCACTCTCCTTTCCCAAAAAAAAAAAAAGAACTTGAAGAACCACGTGCAATACTATAGTACTCCCTCCATCCTAATTTAGTTGTGATATTAGGGTTTTATCTTTTGTCCAATTTTACTTGCAATAGTTCACATTTTTTCCTAATTTAGAACGAGCAATTGGGGGATACTTTTTTTAATTGGGGGATAAGCTGCCGGCATGGTTTTCCAATGATGCCGGCGTGGTCGATGGAATGCCGGCATTGAAAAACCATGCTGACAGCTACAGTAAAATATCCCCTAATTAAAAAAAGTATCCCCAATTAATTGTTCCTAATTTATCCCTTATTTGGAATCATTTTTTTTTAACATACAAATTGGCAAAACTTATTGGCAAAATCAATTTATATATCACCAAGATCGTGACACAACTGCAGAGAAAATTCAAAATCAGGGAAAACATTACGAACTAAGCAAGCGCACCTTGCCAATTGTTATTGACCAACTCTAAAAAAAAGTTTTCACAAGTTTTAGAAGAAAGAGACAATTGTTACAATAAGCATTTTACATCGTCAATCAATCTCTCCGTAATTCTGTACTTTCCTTGAAATGTCTTCGATTCATTTCTAACCAAATCTTCCACCATATGGCAAATGGAAACAATTCCCATAACTTCCATTCATTAAATTAGCTTTACGCTTCCTTTTTCTCCATCGCCACAGTATGGCTTTTACTGAATTATGAAACACCCAAGGAAGAAATTCCAAATTTGTTTTGTAACCTCACGGTGAATGAACATATGAGAATTAAACTCTGTAGTTTTCTGAAAAGACACCCATTAATCACAATAACATTATTCCTTTTGTCTAAAGTTGGCACAACATTGTAATAAAGTGTCCACGTGAAAAAAAGACACTTTTTGTGGCACTCTATGATCCCATGATGCTTTGTGAGGAAACTTGGAATCAGTTTATTGAACCGTGCATTTTCAATTTTCTAAACACCACTCTTAAACACTCATTCTAAACATTTTTACTTTTAAATTAAGATTGTGTTTGATAGGAGTTAATTCCATGGAAATAACGTGTATTCCGTCTTTTGGTCAAAAATCTGTTTCCATGGAATTGTAAAAAAAGCTTGGCCTAAAGTATGTTTTAAACTTAATTCCACGGAATTTCATGGAAAGTCTTTCCTTGTTTCCCTCAGGAAATTGATTCCATGGATTCACTTTCCGTGGAATTGTTTCCTTTCTATGTTATCAAACACGGCCTAAGTTTTTTCTCTACAACTAAAATAAGCTAGGAACTAAAAATTAGGAATCAAAAATTTAGAAAAATAAATACTATTGTAGGGCATTTGTGGAAACAAAAAAAAAATACTCTCTATGTATTTCTTAATATTTGTTCATAACACAAATACAACAATTAAATTAGGACGGATGGAGTATTTTGTAAATCTGATATTCCATGTGAAATCGATATTGTAAATTTAGCTTTTGTTGTCGGTATTGGAAATGTATTTTTTTGTTGTCAGTAAAGAATTATTGAAAAATTGATCCCAATCTCATGATGAGTTTGAAATAAAATCTTTTAAATCCTATACCTCATATTAGAATATTTGGAAAATCTAATAAAATCTGTTTCAGTATGTTTGTTTGCAAAATAAAATAGTTATTTACTAAACTTAACAATTGCAAATAAAATATAGTGATTCTTGAATGTAGGATGCTTAAAAGATACCGAGGGTAATTGGGTTTATTTTAGAGAAGATATATCTGCACTCCTAAAAAATCATTTCAAGAACATCAGCACCACTTGCACTCCTGTCATTGAAGAACATCATTATTCTCATATTCCAACTTTAATTTCAGATGAAGAGAATACATTACTTCTTACAATCCCAACTGATGAAGAGATCTTAAAAACTCTCAGAAGCATGGAAAATTGGTCTGCTCCTGGACATGAAGGCTTTCAAGCAGGATTCTATAAATCACAGTGGAATACTGTGGGAGATGATGTATGTAATGTGGTTAAAAAATTCTTCTCATCAAAACAGATGCCAAGACAACTTAATAAGACATTCATTTCTCTTATTCTTAAAAAGAGTAAGTCATGCACTCCATCTGACTTCAGACCTATAGGACTGTGTAACACATCCTATAAGATTATCTCTAAAATCTTAGTTAATTGAATAAAACCTTTCATGGATAGAATAATTTCTCCATATCAGGCTGCTTATGTGTCAGGAAGGTTAATAAATGACAATACCATTATTTCTCATGAACTTATTCATTCCATGAAAAGAAAGCAAGGTGAAGGAGGATGGTTAGCTCTGAAGTTAGATATGTCAAAGGCATTTGACAGATTAGAGTGGCATTTCTTAATGAAGATTCTGTCAAGCTTTGGTTTCTCTGAAGATTGGTGTCAGTTAATACATCAATGCATAAGCACCACTTCTCTATCTGTACTTCTAAATGGGTCTCCATGTATTGATTTCCATCCAACAAGAGGCATAAGACAAGGGGACCCCTTATCTCCCTACTTATTCATTCTTGCAATGGAGTGGTTTTCCAGAACCATGGTTAATGCACATCATAACAAAAGCATTAAAGGAATCTCAGAAGCTAGAGGGGCACCACCAATTAATCATCTCCTTTTTGCAGATGATTGTCTCATTTTTACTCATGCTAATTTAACCAATGTGAATAATCTCCTTCAAGTTTTGCAGGATTTTAGCTCTCAATCTGGTCAGGTCATCAATTTTGACAAATCAGCTATCCATTTTAGCAATAATTTGGATCCTAGCACTTGTAACACTTTAAGTCAAATCTTAGGTGTTAAACTTATGGATAAGAATGAGAAATACTTGGGCTCTACTCTCATTATTGGTAAATCTAAGGTCAAAGCTTTTGAGGATATTCAGACAGCATTTGAAAGAAGGTTAGGAACTTGGCAAGGCACAACAATGCATCAAGCTGGCAGAACTACCATGGTGAAGGCTGTTCTTAATTCCATTCCTACTTACCAAATGAGTTCCTTTAAAATGCCTAAAAAGCTTTTGAATAAGTTAGATTCTATTCAAAGAAAGTTTTGGTGGGGTTATAAGTCCAATAGAGGAACTAACTTAATTGCCTGGAAAAATATGTGCATATCCAAGGATCTGGGAGGCTTAGCATTCAGAGATTTGGAGAAGTTAAATCATGCTTTACTTACCAAGTTAGCATGGAGAATCTATCATAAGCAAGATCAGCTACCAGGTAAACTTCTCAAAGCCAAATATTTCAAGAATGAAGATTTTCTGCATATTAATTCTGAAAGGAACAATACTTCATGGGTATGGAAAGGGATTGAGCAAGGATTGTTTATTCTCCAACAACATTATAGTTTTGAAGTCAACAATGGGAAAACAACTAGAATCTGGATGGACAGATGGATTATAGGCTTACAAGATAAAGTATAACCAATTGATCCTTCTCATCTTCAATATGTTTTTGTGAGTGAACTCATCATAACTGAAACTAATAACTGGAATTTATCTCTCCTTAACACTCTTTTTGCACCTGAAGTGGTTGAGAGGATCAAAGTAATGCAGTTATCTACTTCTGAAGAAGATGTTCTTAGATGGTTACCTTCAAGAGATGGGAATTTCACAGTTAAAAGCACCTACAACAAGCTCACAGAAAAAGTAATTCAACACCAGTCAGCTATTAGTAATGTTCCTAAGAAAATATGGAAAACTTTATGGAAGATGAAACTACCTCACAGAGTCAAACTATTCATCTGGAAATGTCTAAAGGATGTTGTTCCTACTAGAGAAAGACTATCTCAGCACAATTACAACATTGAAAATTACTGCAATATTTGCAATCATCAGTTTGAATCTTTATTTCATCTTCTTATCTCCTGCTCTCATGCCAAAGCTGTCTGGAATTCTATTAATATCAATATTGCTCAAGTCATTGATAACTGCAATAATGTAAGAGAATGGATTATCTCTTGGTTCTCACAAGTTAACAATTCAAGCAAGGAAGAGCTGGAAAGACGGAGGTGCACTCTAATGGTAGCATGCTGGATTATCTGGAAAGAAAGATGTGACAACATCTTTCAAAATAAAATTCTAAACCCTGATAATACTGTATCTAGAATTCAGTATCAGTTAGCTAGTTTTAGTAACATGGGTAGAACTTCAGTAATAAGTAGGAATGATGCTTTAGTTATTACTCCTTCTTTAAACCAACAGCTTCCTGAGATTACAACATGCACAGTTTACATTGATGCTTCTTTTGATCACTTTTATAACAATTGTGGCACTGGGATGGTGCTTTTCTCCGGTGCAGGTGAAACAAAAGGATTCAGAGGCTCCTATGCAGATAGAGTGATAGATGCAGAAGCTGGAGAGTGTATGGCTATATTAGAAGCACTTATCTGGATCAAAGCTACAAGAAGGACCAATATCAAAGTTATAGCTGATGCAGAAAATGTAGTTAACTCTGTCTTGTCGAATAGTTCTTTTGTTAGATGGGAAAACAGGAAGCTCATTAGAGATATAAAGCTTCTTAAGAACTCATTTATTAGTTGCCAGTTTTTTCATGTTAAGAGAGATAGCAATAATCTAGCAGATGCCATTGCTAAGAAAGTGAGAAGAGAGAAAGCTACCATACTGGTCTCTCAAAATGTGTTAAGTTGTATACAAACTTTCCTAGGCAGGCATATTGATCCTGCCAATATTTAATAAAATGCTCTTAGTTATCTAAAAAAGAATGTAGGATGCTCTTAGGACAAACAGTATGGTGGAGTGTTAGGCTTAGCTTTCGCTACATTATGGCTAAGGCCAATCAATATGGCTCATTTTTTAGCTATAATGTGGCCAAAAGTGTTAGGGATACGTCTATGACGTAATACTCAAGTTATCAAGAATGTCTTATATATAGAATGTTTGTATTCTAAGAAATATTATGTTAGGCAATACTTATGTCGTAAATCTTTAAATGTCTGTATATATATGTTCTTGTAGTATGATGTAAAGATATTGAAAATCAATAAGAAGTTCTACTTCTCTAAAACTCTCATGTCTCTTCTCTAAACCTAAACTATACCTAAACTCGACTTGGTATTATCCTTGTTCGATTCTCCATGTCTTCCGCATCTTCAACAGATTCTTCAATCTCTACTATTCTAAACTCTTTTCAATCTATGATGGCTTTATCTGTTTTATCTCAACCTCATCATATTATTACTGTCAAATTAACTTGATGAAACAAATTATTCTCTTTGGCGTGCTCAGTTCCTTCCCTATCTTCAAGGTTATGATCTTGCTGGCTTTGTTACCGGTGAAAACCCCTGTCCTGCTGCTACTCTTGAAAATACTGAAACCCTAATCCGGCCTATGCTTCCTGGATGAAACAAGAAAGAATCCTTCTAGGTTGGATTTTCTCTTCTCTAACTCCTATTGTTCTATGAAAAGTTCATCGTCTTACCAGCTCACATGAAGTATGGTCTTCTATTGAATCCTTATGTTCTTTTAAATATGATGCACATATTCATCACCTCTAATGTGAACTTCGTGCTTTAAAGAAAAAATCTCTTTCTATGAGAGATTATATAGACCGTTCTCGTGTTAAATCAATACAAACTCCACTAAGTACAACTGGAGATATGTCTTATGATCACAATACTTCACTCACTGATGCTACAGAATACAGAAGCATTGTTGGTGCTTTATAATACTTGACATTTACTCGTCCTGATTTGGCATATGTTGTTAATAAGGTTTTTCAATTCATGCATAATCCAACTGAATATCATTGGAATTTAATCAAACGTATATTACGTTATTTAAAACATACGTCTACGTTTGGTATATATCTTCAACCAGCAACCAACTTACAGTTATCATTCACTGCTTATAATGACTCTGATTGGGATGGTTCTTTGGATGATCGTCGCTCTACAAGTGGTTATTGTATATTATTAGGTGGTAATATTATTTCTTAGAGTGCTCGCAAACAAAAGACAGTTTCTCGTTCCAGCACAGAAGCTGAATATCGTGGTCTTGCAATTGCTACTGCAGAAATCATGTGGATTCAATCTCTTCTTTCATAATTAAAAGTATCCACCAAATCTCCTTTGGTGTTATGGTGTGATAATCTTGGAGCAACTTATCTTACTATTAATCCTATATTTCATGCTCTAACAAAACACATAAAGATAGACTACCATTTTGTTCGTGATCAGGTTGCTTCAAAACGGCTAGATGTTCGATTCATTAATTCAAAATATCAAGTGGCAGATATATTCACAAAACCTCTTTCTAAAGATCGGTTTATAACTTTACGAACCAAGCTGACAGTTCAAGATGACCTATTGCGCTTGCGAGAGGGTGTTAGGGATACGTATGTGACGTAATACTCAAGTTATCAAGAATGTCTTATATATAGAATGTTTGTATTCTAAGAAATCTTATGTTAGGAAATACTTATGTCGCAACCTTTAAGTGTCTGTATATATATGTTCTCGTAGTATGATGTAAAGATATTGAAAATCAATAAGAAGTTCTACTTCTCTAAAACTCTCCCGTCTCTTAACTAAACCTAAACTATACCTAAACTCGACTAAAAGCTTTTCTTAGCTAGTGAAGAGAACACTTTTTTTTCCTCGTTATAGCTAAGGAATGGATGATGGAAATCGAGTTTCCATAAAAATATTTACAAATAATCTGTTTCCTTACGGTTTTTGACGGGAACTGGGTATCCATCTTCAATTATAAACTAATTTCTGTTTTTTACCTGTTTATACTCCTTATATAATTATTATATTTATCATAACTCTTTTTTTCCCTATCATATTTCTATTTTTTTCTTAATTATTCTTTAATTCGTAACAAATATTTAATAAAACTCAACTTAATATATTTTAGATAAAAAGAATAGGAAATTTGACGGAAACTCAGTTTCATATGTCAGTATACATGTATAAGCTAAGAAATGCGACCTTATCACAATAATTTTTTGTTTATCTTTGGCTTTGATATAGTCAAGCCATAAAAGAAAGTCGAATGGGACATGACAAGTAAACACATTTGATATGCCACGTGGATGGTAAAACACATTTTTGGGCAGTGGGGATATGGTTTACCATACAAGACTAAGTCGATCGTAGAAGATTGAGGTCGGATTTCAAAGGGAAAGATTTTTACCCCTCTAAACAACACACCCCTCCAAACACTAATCCGTACCAAAATTCAACCTTCTCTTGAATTTTCTCCAGTAAAAATCCTTTTAATTTTTATTCTAGCATTTGAAATTTCTTTATTGAAATGTCTAAAAAAGATATTACTTTTTTTTCTTTTTTCTGTCAAGCCAAAATTGAAGCTGTCGCTGGTAAGATACGTGCTAATTTTTTTATAAGTTAATCCAGGAAAATAATCTTCTAAAAAGCAAAGAAGATTTCAAGTTTTGAAAATTAACAATCGAAGTTACAAAAATCAAGAAAAACAGTTCACGAGCGTGTTGAATGGAAATTATGCCAAATGAAGATAACCAGGAGGCCCAAGATTGTTCTAGTGACCTGTAGTATAATGGTAAAGTCATTGGGTGATGATACTTGTGACATGAGTTTGAAACTCGTCAGTTCCAATTCTTTACCGATAAAAAAAAACTTTACCAATAAAAAAAAAGACTGGGACAATCTTCTTCTTTTTTATCGGTAAGGAATTGGTGCTGACGAATTTCGAACTCAGGTCACTAGTATATGGAGTATTTATTGTCTAAGTTTGCATCTTTAAAAAATGTGGCAGTAATATTAATCAACTAGAGAATATTTAAAATGTAAAAGTTAGAATTTTATTTTTAATTCATTGGTATCTATTACATTTAGACTTACATTTAATTAACTTGGTTTAATAAAGGAAAAATAACATCAAACTACATTGGCAATGAAACATGGAGTATTTACAGAGAATTCAAAGAGAGCGCTGGATAACGAAAATATTTATAACGACCATATTTATAGAAAATTTACGGTTATATAACGATAATATTTATATTTTTAAAATTATCAAGGGCTATATAATAACAACTAGATTTTTTCTAATAGAAATACACAAAAGTGAGCTTATAAACATAACCTACCGAAAGCATTCTCAATCAAACCATATATTCTAAACCAAAGGAAAACTAATATTATTTATTGAAGCAAAAGAAGATTGTTCATTATGTTTCATGGATAACCACAGTCTGATGTAATGCTCTTGGATGATTCTAGTGTCCACAAAAATCAAAATGGTCATTGAATCACAACTAGAAAAGCTTAAGTATTTGCAATGTCAAGATCTTCACTATCCTGATGAGCCATATATGCTAGATGATGCTACTAAGGTTAAAGAAGATGTTGAAAAGGTAGCAGCACTGTGTAAAACCATGAAACTTAAAGACAAATTGTCCAGACAAAACTAGCGGATGCTCAAAGCCTGGTTGCAGGACTTATATGCATTTTTACGCTTTTATAAAAGAAGACACATACAGAAAACATTTCTGGAAAGATGCAGATTGTATGTTATGTGAAAGTCAGATTGAGACAAATTCTCATCTCTTCATTCATTATGACACTACATCTACAGTGTGGGATTATTTTCTGAAAATCTTTGGCTTTTACTTGGGTGCATTCTAGTGAGGTAAGAAGAACTTTGTGGGAGAAGGCGTAATAAAAATAGCAAAAACAGAATTAAGAGATTGGGGGGTTACTTGCCCTTTGCAATCTGGTGGTGTATCCGGAGAGAAAGGAATAATAGGCTTTACAGTTTTGTGGTGAAGACTACAGATCAGATTATTACTGAGGTTAAGCGTCTTTTGTTCAATTGTACAATAAACAGTGATATCTTTGAGAATTATAGTCTGTCTACATTGAGATGTAATTGGGATGCTTTGATGCAAGCATCTGTGTAATCTTTTGTTGCTTGGTCACTCTTTGGTGACTAAGTTTTCTTAATATATTTTTCCCTTTCAAGTCAAAAAGGAAAGAAATAAATGTCCTAAGTGTTTTTTGGTGGAGTGAACCGATTAAGTGTATAAACTGATTCACCGTCTTTTATGTTTTAGTTTGGCGTTAGCTGTGTTATGTTTATTTAATCAACGAATATGTCTTTGTAATTGCGCCATCGGTGTACTATCATAATTAATTTTAAACTTACTTATTTTAAAGCAGACCACAATTAAAACTATATTGGATTAGAGAAAACTACATTGGATTAAATCAATTATATCGGATTAAAACTAATCTAACATTCAATTAAAACTAAATTATTAAGCACGTTAGTCCTTATTCAAAGGCCAGGTGGTGGAGCATCTGATGTGATTTCAACTTTGTTGTAGTAAAAGGTTCGTTGAGACTTGTGAAAGCAATTGATTTTAGACTTATTTAAACTAAAAATAGAGAAAATTTAAATCCAAATTTGTTTTTAAGATTAAAAATAACCAAGACACTAGATTCCACTATTACACATGAATGAATGATGGTAAAAATTCCAAAACTCTAATTATCTTTACAATCTCTTTTTCTTAATTCACAAATAATCAAGCATATTCTCAAACATTAATTGCATCCCTTAAGCATAGATTATCTAAACAAAGTATAACCTATCTAATTGAATCACAACTAATTAAGAAAATTATGCAAACAATTAAAATTCTGCAAAGCAGTGATTTGAGTGAATTATAAAATGCAAATTAGAGAAAAATAAAATAATTACCAATTATTCATGCATCAATAGCTTCCTCCGTGCCTTGATTACGCGAGAATTAGCTCATCATCATCATGGAAACATGCTCAAAATCCATCTTTATTAATGCTCAAAAATGGTTCACAAATGATGAAATAGGAGAAAAAAATGATAAAAACCGGGTTTGTAACACTTTTATTTGTTACAAACCGAGCTGTTACAGAGAACGATAAAAATGAAGTGTTGTTAACACTGTCGCGATACGACCCACAAACAGTTGTCGTTGTCACTGTTGGAAAACGACGGTTCTGCGTGCGTCTTATATTCTTCGTGTTCTTCACAGCAGTAGAAAATGGAATTTTTCTGCCACTTGATTTCTCGACTCTCTGGTTCTTCCTAACTGCTCCCAACTCTCCCCTTCTTTCCTATACATCTCAGAAGCTATTTATAACCCAGAAGCACCTCCAAATCTTTCCAATTACTCCTCAAAATCTTCACAGTAAAGGAAAATTATTCTCGAGAATAATTTCCTATTTCTTTCTCTGCATTCGCTAAATTGCTTTTGTCATACTCTCTGCATGCGTCTCTGAGCTGTTATTCCTTCCAAGATAAAGCAAAAACTCTAGCAGAGAAGATATCCTCCCTCTTTGATCCACAAACTTTCCAATTCCAGCTCACAATGAACCCGAGATAAAAATCTTTCCCTGTTTGATGAGATTCTTTGATTTAATCGAAATGAATGCACTTACCACCCCTGTTGTGATCTAACAGGCTGGTACATATCCGAAGCAAGATGAAAATCCGACTAAATCTTCCTCAAAATATCAAAACACAATGTACGCAGGAACTGGAAATTTGAACCCAGAATTCCCGCCAAAATTTTCTCTATTCGTGAAGAAGAAGGGTGTCCCCCTAACCAAACCGAGGGTGCGAATAGCAGGTCCCCAACTGAGGTGCCCCTATCCAAACTGAGAGTCTGAATAACAAATGTCCCTTGGGTGCCTTTAGACTTTTTTGGGGGTGTTTTCAACACTTTTTCGGGGTTCCTCCGGTGTATTTCTGGGGTGCTTCTGGTGCATTTCTGGGGTGCCTTTAGTACTCTATCCTGGGGTGTAAAACACCACTTTTCGAGCCAATTTTTGCCGCAATAGCTTATCCCTAGAAAATACTTAAAACAACTTTATTAGAAATAAAATGAGTCCTAGATAATGTAGTTATGGGTGAAAATGCGTCACACTTACGTGCTTATCAGCATCTAGGAAGCAGAAGGAGTTGAATCTCTGGAGCTCTCAAAGAACGTTGAAACAAGCTTCTTAAGCGAAAGGTCTGCTGTTAGATGACTTCCATGTCTCTAGCTTTCTTTGTATAAGTTCAGCTTCATTTTGACCATCTAACCTATGACGGTTATCATGCATTACCAGTCCAAGGAACTGATCAACGTCGGGCCTTATTACTTGAAAACGAGATGACAATCCTTGAACATCACGCCTCATCGGGTTTCCCGTTTTTTCTGCGAACATTATAAAAATATTCCTCCATACACCATGAACCGACATATTTTGATCACCATGGATAACTTCATTGTTCTAAAAACATAAGCTCTACAAAGAACTAAATCATCTTCTTGAATGTACCTAGGAGCACGAACTCTGGGAGGCATAGGTATTGATTAGAGTGAGATTTAGCTAGAAACTAAAGTCAAACTAACAAAAATTTTGGGTGTAGAAGGTGTGGTTTAAAGTTAAACATTGTTGAATTTATAAAAGATGATCCTATAGCCGTTGGATGCAAACAGTCGTTATCGACTCAGATGGACATCCATCTCAACTTGATACGACCATCGTCTCAAACAAAGCTGAGCCTCGGCCTTCCCAGGTCGAGCGGCTCTGTTGAATCGCTCGTCTCAAGTTGAACTGATAGTCTCAACTTGAGACGGAATTGGCAAACTCTCAAATTTGAGAGTTTCCCTATCCATTTTGCCCATTAATATGTTTCACTGTGGGTGGGAATGAGCGAATCAGCTCATTTTCCTACCCCACTACCATAAGACTTGGCCTTAGAAATGAAAAAAAAAAGTTCTGGAGAGTTGATGGGGAATCTGGACACCAAAAAATTAAAAGAGAAAATATTATTTTGGGAGAGCTAATAAAACACAAAGGGAAGTGACACAACCTATATAGGTCGCACTGAGTTCTCTATCAAATTATTCGTAAAGTTGGAGTCAATTTAACAGTACTTGATACAGACATCTAACCAAATGGTCCCTTATTCCTTTATAAGTCCTAAACTTGCGAATATGATAGTTTTTTTTTTTTTTTTTTTTTTTTTTTAACTTACTTGGACCAATATGGAAACAATTTTTATTGAGTTAAATTACCTGATTTAATTGGGGTAGTAAGGATGAATGGGGGATGTAAAGATTATTTCTATCTAGGGTATGTATCAGGTTTTTTTCTTTTTCTTTTGAGGATTTCCTTCCCCACCTGTACAGTGCCGCCACCTAAAGTAGGAGGAACGTTTAAGTTTTATGGTGGTGAAGGGAATATATACCAAGCGAGAACTGAAACCTCAATTTAGGAAGAAAATAAAACACAAGATAATAATTCTCGATTTTAAGAATTAATTATATTAAATACAAATTGTGGATCCATCTACTGAATTTAAGTTATATGAAATTGGAAAGAGCAAAAAAAAAGTGATTTTTCGGATTAAAACCTCGTCAAAGTTTATTTTCCCTCCCACCTTCCCCATTTTCGAGGAGATAGAAAGGGAACCGTGGCTAAAGCCACAGTTTTATATCACATCGTTCATGAAATAAAGAGGATATCAAGTACACTACTATATTTTCGTATCAACCTATCCAAGACACACATTGTGTGATCTAATATAGACATGAACTATCAAGAAGATACCAACCACAAAATATACACTTGGTATATAGTATAAGTTCGGATCGAACCAACATGGGATCAAACCAAGTATTTGATTAACGTATATGTGTATTTACTTTAATTATAAAGACAACCTAAATAAAGCGGAATTAAAGTAAACAACACGACACAAGGTAATGTTAACGAGGAAACCGCAAATGCAGAAAAACTCCGGGATGTAATCCAGTTTTGAATAATCTCAAAATTATGCCACTATACAAAGACTTTTACCAACTTCGTATAGTTGAGACCTAGTAAACTAACTCCAGTTACTATGTTTCTTCAGTATCCTTGCGCATGTTACCAATCTGGTCAACACACATGAATCCTACTATAGAGTCCACTATCTTAAGTTGCTTCACCCGGTGTGAAGACTTCTACCACACAACTCCTTTGGATCGTATTCCGAAAAAGTAAAGGGGTAAACGGTATTCGGCAACCGCTCTATCAATCTAAAGAACTAAATCAGAGATGTTTGTTGAGTTATACAAAGGCTCTCCGTTAAATCAATATAAACTCCTTGTATCATTTTACATCGACCAAGATTTGAATTATCGAGATAATCAAATCTTCATAATCAAATCTTCGTTCATAACCTATCAGATTCGGATGCTGAAGAGAACCACCAAATTATAGATCGTCGATCTACAAGTTATAAAAATTTATAATAGATAAAAAAACTTGTTGGACCCAGTCAATCAAGTGTGCACGAAGTATATCACAAAGATCAGAATACCAATCAGAAAATCTTATTGTTTTCAAATCTTCGATCTTCTATGTACCTGCACAAATAAAATTGATTCCATTGAGTGGAGTCTGTTAACAATGGATGATCACAAGTTTATCTTCATATCTAAAAACATATATGAACTTTGTCGATCCTTAATCTAGTTCGAGTGACCTTATATCAGAAGAGAAGGATCACTGAATAAATAAACTAGTGATTATCAAGGTTCAACATATCGTTAATCAATCAAATCAGTAATCCAAAACTAAAATAACAATACGATTTTAGTTCCCACTGATGGTACTTCAAGACGTTTCTTGATCCTACAAAAGTATTTTAATGAAGCGGACGTAATAAGTTTTAGTTAACTTCTCTCCAAGTGAGTATTACAAGTAATATTTCTAGTCAGCTTCCTACAATGACTACAAGATGAAGTGCATGTGTTCTAGGATAAGTTTATAAGAAGAAAAAACTTCTATATTTATAGACCAAGGTAGTATGGACTCCAAGGAATTTTCATAACCGAAAATATCAAAAGATATGCAATAAATATCAATTTTCGGTTTTGTCTAATTCCAACTGTAATCCAACTAATATACTGAAATCTCTCATGGATGACAACTCATTATTAGCTAGCATACAAGTATATTTTACTAGTATATTATCCAGAGATATGCTTTAATTACTAGGAAATTAAAGACATATAAATTCCGAATATCAAAAGATATTATGGAATATTTCGGCTCAGAATCTCACCTTGAGTATCAAGGAAAATACTTGAACAATAAATAAATAAGATTTTCGCATATGTTCAAATATCTAATGTCAACATTTATGAAGTTTACTAAATAGCAACTCATATTCTGAAATCCATGTAAACTGTAAAGAGTATACAGAAATCAGAAATTCAATTGCTATAGGGGTCGGTCCTGCAAGAGATCCCAGGTAAGGATCGGTCCTAGTATAAATCCTTGTTTAAGGGATCGGTCCTCGAATAGATCCTTTGATTTCTTTCAACTATGAAACAAGTTTCGCAAGTCTACTTCCTTAAAATCTTGTAATTAAACACAATTTTCTAGGCAAGGAATCAACTCAAAGTTCAACACACTAAACTAGAAACGAATTACCAAATATTATTATATCGCATTTACGAAGTTTAAAAGATAAATGTTATACTTCGTAATCCAATATACCAAAGTTGTATGAAACAACTAATATATATTTCCTTGACACTTTGATTATAATATAATGATCAAGCCACCGATATTAGAGATGTATATATATATATATATATATATATATAACTTCGCATGTTATATTTTTAATATAAACGCCTAAAAAGTAACCTAGATGTATAAAAATGGAAACAAGTCAAGTCTGTATTACTAACCTCGAACAAAAGGATGATGTGTACATTGATGCCGATACATCTTCATGTTCTTTTTCTCAACATTTCTAACCTAACCAAGTTGACTCTAGTAATCTAGTCAAGCAACTTCGAGTTTTGGGGATAAAATATGACAACCAAACTTGACATACCAACGCTTGGTGAGCAATGCTCTAACATTTCCCACATATCTCTTCCATAAGACTTAGCCTAAGGATGTCTAAATTTGGCGAATATATTATTTTACCCTCATTTTATAACTAATCTTAAAATCCTGATACCTACTTAGTCATTAACCCCCAATTCATTTCTAAAAATGCAGGGGTACCAAATACACCACCAACTTTTTCGTTTGGCAACCTGCATGGTCAAAACCTAATACAATTGCAAGTTGACCAACTTAACGATCCTTGAAAAAATTTATATAGAGCTTATATCTCTACCTCTTCCAAGTTAGTATATATAAGACAATGAGTACGCCAACCTGATTGTTAAGACGAGTAATTGGATGATCACAACAATCAATATCCAAGATCAATCTAGTCATATCCAAATAATCCGATCGGAATTCTGCCTAGTAATTAAACTTGTTATATATATTTCAAGATACAAATTCTACAAGTAACAAGTCTCGTAATCGATTACAAATAGATGGACGTATCTACTAAGATTGAATATGTACAACTTGCGTAAATCTAATTATAAAGCTAAATAATATAATGCGGAAAAGGAAGAATACAAAACACAAGAAGTTTTTTTAACGAGGAAACTGCAACTGCGGAAAAACTCTAGGACCTCGTCAATATTTGAACACCAAACTGTATTAACCAGCTACTACACTAGCCTACTATCATACTTCGTACTAGAATGTAGTTGAAATCGAATCCACCCTCCAAGCAATTCAGTAACAGTCACGCTCCTTACGTCTCTTGAACCTCGCAAGGCTCTATGCAATTGAATCCCTTAGCTGACGTCCTTTACAACCTAAGAGTTGCTTCAACCTCAGTGAAGACTTTTGATACCAATCTGCCTATAAAAGCTAAGCCTATTTGATTTCCCTTTAGATCAAAGATCAAGACTTGGAAATCTATTTGCAATAGACAAAGCTAGCAAACCTCACAATCCTGAACACTTACACTCACTTAGATAATATGCCTGGATCTTTTACCACCTATCGAGAACAATCTTCAAAAGATCACTTAAGATCAATTTTTAGATATCTATCTTGAGAAATCATAAAGTCTGATTACTATCTATCTTGCCTGAAAGAGATTACAAAAACTTCGATAACAGAAAAGAAAGATCGGGATACAAGAACTATCAAGGTAAAGATAGTCGGACCTAGCTTCACGAATCCCCAAAGAGGAGTCTTTTAGTCGTAAACCTAATTATGTTTCTCATAGAAAACCTAGGTTCATAGAGGACGACTCTAGCTAGCTACTAGGACACAAAATGTCAGGTATTGAATTTCCCAGTTAAAAGAGTATTTTTATTTATAGGTTTTCAAGACTGAGGTTTTCTTAGGATTCAACTTAAGATAACTTGGAAATCAAGCAAACACTTTAAGTCTTGAAAATATAATAGAAGAATAAACTTAAATGACGGGGGTACCAAGTATACCACAATCTTTTTGATATCAACCTATAAGTCTGATACCTTGTGTGATCTCTATGGACAAAGAAGTTGAGAAAATACAACAATAAGATAATCACTTGATAATAGTTACGTTACATGACCGATTTACTATAGGATCAATATCAAGTGCTTTGGATTAACATACAATGTATTTACTTTATTATAACTAAACAATTATAATACGAAAGTAAAGTAAATGACACATCAAGATTTTGTTAACGAGGAAACCGCAAATGCAGAAAAACCCCGGGACCTAATCCAGTTTTGAATACTTTAAGAATTAAGCCGCTATACAGAGACACTACTAACTTCGTATATTTGAGACCAAGTAAACTACCCCTAGTTACCTAGTTTCCTCAGTATCCCTACGCCTATAACCAATCTGGTCAACGCACATGAATCCTAAGATAGAGTCCATTATCTTAAGTTGCTTCAGTCACTCTGAAGACTTTAAGCACTCTACCCCTTGGATCATTTTTCAAACAGTAAATGACTAATTTGTTAGGTAACCACTATTCTTATCTCAAAAAATCAATCGGAGATTTTTGATGTTGAGTGTGCCAAAGGATTTTCTGTTTAAAATAGATTAAACTCCTTTGTCGGGTTTTTAGATCTCCGAAAATCTGGATTAAACAAGTTAACCAGACCTAGTCAAATAGAACTACCAGATTCGGATACTGAAGAGTACCACTAAATGATAACTTGGCGATCTAAATACGACTAGTCAATAATCAATCTATCAAAAGATAAAATAGATCTAGTTGGATTCCAGCCGATCAATTTTGCGCACGAAACAAATCACGAAGATAAAAAACCAATAAGAAAAATCTTCTTATCTTCAATCTTCAATACTCTTCCGTACCTACACAATAACAAACTTGATTCCTGACTTATGATCTATCACGCACAGAATAAAGTCTGTTAACAATGGATGATCACAAGTCAATATTATACTCTTGATCTAGTTTGAGTGACCTTATGTCAGAAGAGAAGGCTCCCAAGATTAATCAAACTAGGTGCAAGTCAAGAGATAACTACCGTTAGTCAATCAAATCAATAATCGAAAACTTAAATAACAATACAATTATAGTTTCCCACCAACGGTACTAGTAGACATTTTTTGATCCCAAAGAAGTCTTTAAACTAGCGGATGTAAGAGATTTCACCTAATTGGGTTACTCTCCTCTCCAAGATAGTATTACAAGAATACTATTAGTCGGCTACACCAGAAGCAACAAAGATGAAGTTTTCCAGGCTTAGGATAAGTTTGTAAGAAGAACAAACTTCATTATTCATAAACCAATGTAGTTCGGACACCAAGGATTTCCATAACCGAATATTTCAAAGCTATGCAATAAAGCACCTAAATTCGGTTTATAAATTCCAACAAATATCAAACTGTATAACCGAAATCTCCATGGAAAACTCAATATTAGCTAGCACTTAACTAATATAAATTTATAGAGGTATGTTTTGATTGCTGGTAAAACAAAACATTTTAAATTCGAAAATTTCAAAAAGATTCTCTACTATTTCGGTTTGGGATCTCACCTTGAGTATCAAGGAAAATCTTTGAACAATTAAGAAATAATATTCTAGCACATGTTCAAATTACTCAATATGTCGACATCTTGAACTTTCCTATTTTGCAAACCCAATTTCAAAATGACACAAACCCAAAAGTGTATGTTAGAGCATAGCTCGGTTGAACTCACCAAGCGTTGGTATGTCAAGTTTGGTTGTCATATTTTAGTATCAAAACTCATCTAGAGTCGCTTGATTAAATACTAGAGTTAACTCCGTTTAGGTTAGACTAGAAAGTCTAGGAATGTTGAGACATACAAGTATTACCCTGAAGACCTGAAGAATGAGAAGAAGTAACGAACTACAACGACGACATCATCCTTCCACTGGAGGTTAGTAATATTGATTTGAACTTGTTTCATTCCTAACGTATCTTTCAAGTCGTCCTATATTCAAAACATAACATGCGAAGCTGTATATACTGTACATATTGTATATTGAAAAAGCGGGGGTCTAACAACCACACCCAATATTTCGTTAGGCAATCTGTATGGACTAACTCCAATATAATTATGAGAAAATCAACTAGACAGTCACACTCAATCAAGGAAATATATCCAAGAGTTATATCTCTGTTTCTAAATGTAATCAGCAAATCAAACAGATAGAATCCGTGAGCCTGATTATTATGAGAAACAACTTGAACGGTACCAAAGACCAATGTTCAAGTGTCAATCAATTTCAATCAACAACCAAAGGTTGGATTTACCAATTGATTGAACTACGCACAACCTGTGATATTTAAATTATATAAACAAATATAATGCGGAAAAGAAATAACTCAGACACCAGAAGTTTTGTTAACGAGGAAACCATAAATGCAGAAAACCTCCGGGACCTAGTCCAGATTTAAACACTACACTGTATTAAGCCGCTACAGACTCTAGCCCACTTCAAGATAACTTCGGACTGGAATGTAGTTGATCCCTAACCAATCTCACACTGATTAAGTTACAGTCATGTACCTTATGTCTCTAAATCCCAGCAGGACTCTACTCACTTGATTCCCTTAGATGATCTCACCTACAACTAAGAGTTGCTACGACCCAAAGTCGAAGACTTTATAAACAAATCTGTCTCCCACAGAAAAGTCTATTCTGATAGATAAATTTGTCTCCCACAGAAATACCTACGAAGTTTTTGTTCCATCTTTTGATAAATCAAGGTGAACAGGAACCAATTGATAATCTGGTCTTATATTCCCGAAGAACAGCCTAGAAATATCAATCACCTCACAATAACTTAACTATATGGTAGTAGAACTAGTTATTGTGGAATCACAAAGAATTAGACGAAGAGCTTTGTGATTACTTTTTATATCTTACCTATCGTCGATAAATCTCGAGCAAATCTTAGAGAAGATAGTACTCAATACGATATAACAAGTAAGATCAGAACACGCAACTACAGAGAAAATAGTTGGGTCTGGCTTCAGAATCCCAATGAAGTCTTTAAGTCATTAATCTATAATGGTTTTAGGAAAAACCTAGGTTAAAGGAGAATTGACTCTAGTCGCAACTAGTATCACACAAGAGATGTGGGGATTAGGTTTCCCAGTTGCTAGAGTTCGCCCTTATATAGTCTTAAAATCAGGGTTCGATAGCTTTGAAAAAAAGCAATAAATATTCACCGTTAGATGAAATCCTGATTTAAGATTCAAGCTAAGTTTGCTTAAAACCAAAGAAATATCTCTCCACCGTTAGATGGTCTTAGCTTGTTACATACAAATGAAATATACCTTCATTTAGATATGGGTAACCGTACCTAAACGTGTATATTGAGTTGGCTCAATAACAGTTAACCGAAGTTAGCCATATGAACACTTTTGTGTTAACCATGTTCATATTAACACTTCTAGATCAAATGATACTCAAATGAATCTAATTGTGTTACGCATAGAGTTGTTCAATTTTTTATATTCTCATAGAAGTATACAAGACACAGTTGATGCAAAATCGGATTGATTCAAAAGAATCAGTTCATGAACATTTTAGCCACGGTTTGCAAAGATTGCATTCCTTAATTTATAAATGTATTTGTTCATGAGTATGAAATCATACTTAACCGATTTTAGAACTTAACCACATAAGTTTACAAACGGGTACACAAACTTAAGTTCCGGATTTGATCCTTTCCGACAGTTCGCAAACGGGTATGCATACTGTCGTTCCGGACCGAACTCAGGTGAATAAGTTTGCAAACGGGTACTCAAACTTAGTTCCCGGACTTTGACAGTTAAAACCGTTTGCATATGGGTATGGATACTTGGTTCCCGGACCTGAATCATTCTTACAACAGTTTGCATACGGGTATGCATACTGTGTTATGTACAGGCAATGATTAATTTTTCTAAACTCCTATTTCAGTCATTGAAACATTCTTAGAAGACGATAATAGCTGTCTCACACAAACTATTAGCTTATAAGCAATTTTCAAGTGATCGAATGATCAATACGAAACATTCTGAGTCTATATCAAATGACTGTCTCACACAAATCATGTAAGATGTTACCAGGCAATTTCACATGATCATCTTTTGACTTTCGTCAAGAATAATGATGAACGTTGTTAAAGCAAAAGCTTTCCAACACATATTTTGAGAAAGATATAAGAGAGTTAAACTCAACTCGAAATATCAAATGTGTATAATTATTGTCTATATAGCTATACTACTTTTGAGTGATAGATGAGTTCAAGTCTCCACATACCTTTTGTTGATGAAGTTCCTCAAAGCTTCCCTTAGTAGATCTTCATCTTCAATCGATGAACGCCGTGAAGTCTAAAGCTCAACTACACATTCTATCCTAATCCGAGACATAGCTATAAGTAGACTAGAAATCAAGACTTATAGTTTTGATAACTAAACTTGACAAACAAGCTTGAGATAACAATGCTTGCGAGTTCGACCAAGATGTGCTCTAACAATCTCCCCCTTTGTCAATTTTAGTGAAAAAATTATCAATACATATGGATTATAAAATAAATAAACTTTGTAGTTTCTCATCCAAATGCTTGATTTCCTTGGTTCTTCAATATTCCTTGAATTCTTTGTCACTCCAAGTACTCCAGTGATTATGAACGTGTTCAACTCATAGTTGCTGATGATCCGTAGACATAACAATAAGAAAACAGATGTTTTCTATTATTGTTATACAGTGTCATAGTATTATTACACAGCGTCAAAGTTCAATTGTATCATAAGTTTGGCAATAATATTATGGTGATATGTATTACTCCCCCTTAGTCAATACTTGATCTCACAATGAAAACCACTCCCCCTTACATAATGATCCGTAAACAATGTGTATGCAGTGTGAACTACAAAACAATTCTCCCTCTTTTTGTCAATATAAATTGGCAAAGGTACGAAAACTAGCGGGATCATAATGAAATTCTCAAAGAGATTATTCATGACTAAAAGAGAACATAACTTTGTTTCGATGATTTCACATAGTCGAAACTTAGTGTATTCATCAAGGAGTTTATAAAGATACAAGATAACTCCTACAATATTCCACAGCCGCACTCCCCACAAAGATTTATCAATTAAGGACAAGTTTAATTAAGAACTCCCCCCATAAAATGTCATTCCCGAAAGAACAATAAGAGCGACCTTACTTTTACAAGAAAAGAAGGATTTCTTTGGACATTAACAAATCGCATGAAACATGAATTTGTATCCAGTAAACTCAATTAAATTAACCACAAAGGAACCTTAATGATTAATTTAATAAGAAATGCTCAGCATAAGAAAACTTATGGAGCCATACAGTACTTTCACATAGAAGTGGATCATGGAAAGACCAATACTGCGGAGTATTCAAAAGTTCATTCTATCTTTTATCAATATTTGCATAATGACACAATAGACTTAACTTTTGACATATATGGGACAATCATAGTCCACGAACGTAAACACACATATCCCATAACATTATTTGCAATATATGAAACCAATAAAGATTAATACTGCAAAATCATCTTCCAAATAACTTAGAATTTAAATAAATACATCTAAAACATTACAAGATGAAAATTATTGGCAATAGCTATGTGTAATCACAATAAATGCTATTCCAAACCCTAGTCATCCTACTTAAAAACATAAGAATAAATTCTCATAAGAAGTTTCCTTGACAAATTTGAGAAATAAATAGACATCTTCATCATCGGACTCCATCCAAGAGGCTTGAACTTTTTCCATTTCTTCCTTGAGTTCAGGAAACTTTGTAGTAATCAAACATAATTGTTCTTGCATACATTTTACCCTTGAATTGATCTTACGAACACCCTTGTGAATTTGATGAAGAATACCCAAGGTGGTAGGATCAAAAGAACCGTCAAGGGAATCACATCTTTGTCTCTTGCAAGCATTCATCTTCATATGTTTGAAGGTACAAGGACGAACAAGTGTGGGAGTTCCAATAGAATTGCCAATGGGAGCAATGGAATGTGCACGACATATTTGCTCTATTAAGCATGTAAAGCCTAACTTCTTGTTGGATGACGTCATCGAGAACATTTGAAGAATGATGAATCCACAAATATCAAGATCTTGAGCACCCAATTCAAGGAAATAGACTAGCTCCGCAAAATCACGACTCCACCGAGAGTTCTCAATTGTGGAGGGACAAAGATTATAAATGCCATGTTTTCTGAAACTCATCAAAGAAAGACTAAGATCTAGAGTAGGAAGTTTCCCTTCAAACCAATCAATATTCTTGCCACAAAGACCATTAGAAATGGTTTCATAGGATGATCTTTCTCCTCTTGGTCTAGGAAGGAGAAAATTACCCAAAGGAATTTTGGTAATCCTTGAAATCAACTCTCTATCAACAACAATCCTTTTTCTATGAAACATAGTCTTGAATTCCAAGTCATCAAGATTAACATCATGGATGTTAGCATAAAAGATTCTTGTGAGAGTGTCGAAACCTTCACCAAGACCATTAAAGATGTTACCAAGATTATATTTCTCAAAACACATCAAATCTTCTTTATGACCACTTTCCTTTTCCAATTTATTCTCTAGAATAAACCCACTAGAAGAAATCTTTTCAAATATATTACTACTAGAATCATTGATGAATCTAATTCTAATAGAATCTTGGTCATTTGGTATGTTCATACCCATAAGAGAAGATGAACCAAGGTTTTTTGACATCTTCTTTGAATTCTTATCATCATTATTGATTTTCCCCATGAACCCTAAGAAATTGAGAGTAATAAGAAAGAGAAAATCTTACTTGATATATATGCTCCTTGAAGATGATGACAAGCCCTTGCCCCTTTTTGACCTCCAAAAAACAATAATGGAGATGGTACGTGAACCCTAGAAATTCCATTGTTCACGAATGCAAACAAAGAGATAAAGAAGAAGAAGGGTACGCGTACTTGATCCCTTAATAGAAAACCGGTAGTGTGCTTGGACCCGTACTGGTTCGGTAACCCATAAAGGGAAACATGATTCCGTTTCTAAATCTGAACCAAGACATTCGCACACTGAGAAGGGTTAAAGCAACGTGTTGAAGATCGTAGTGCAAGACTACCAAACATCATTTAACCTCAGGTGGACAGAAAAATAAATATGTCAAGAGGGTTTTTCCTCAAAGAAAAAATAACTTCCAAAATAAATAAAAATAACCCACAATACAAAGACACAAATCAAATCGTTACTTGCCCCATTTCAAGTTATATACAAATGGTGTGGAGCCAATCTCGTTACCAAGAGGCTAGATGGGCAGAGGGACCCTCATGCACCTTCTCCGTTTGATATTTGTGAAATGTACCAGAGTATAATCTTAGTAATGATGATATTCAGGGTTAATTAAATTTTTTGACTCCTTTTTCTTATGATTAAAGGAAGGGTTTTTTCTATAACTGGAACTTGCAACACCATCAGTAAAAATATTTTTATCAATTTTGACCGGGTTGTTGCTAAGACCCGAATAAATGTCACGAATGACAGAATCAGAATTTTTACCAGTACAAACCTTTTCCTTAATCAAAGTTCGTTCCAGAGATTTAAAAATGTTTTCAAAAGCCATAAATAGATCTTTGTCAATTGATCCATCACGATAGTATTACTCAAAAAGATTGATAAGTAGTCTAGAGAGGTTCCATATCCTTGAGCTTTTATTCGCACGTTTCCTGCAACGAACTTTTTTAAAGGAATCTTTAATTTTTCCTTTAGATTGTTTTCCATCATCTAAGATTTCTAACGTTTTAGATGTTGTGAGATTATCTTGAGAGACCAGAGGTCTTGAGAAGAATAAACTCTGAAAAATCTTTGAGGATTTCTGGTATGTGCTACAGATGCACAAAACAAGTTTCCCAAAGTGATTTCCCATAGGGACAGTCTTTAGGATGAAACAAACTTTTTAGGTTTATCGTGTTTGCCTGCTCTGATACCAATTGAAAAAGCGGGGGTCTAACAACCACACCCAATATTTCGTTTGGAAATCTGTATGGACTAACTCCAATATAATTTCGATGGAATCAACTAGACAGTCAAACTCAATTAAGGAAATATATCCAAGAGTTATATCTCAGTTTCTGAATGTAATCAGCAAATCAAATAGATAGAATCCGTGAGCCTGATTATTATGAGAAACAACTTGAACGGTACCAAAAACCAATGTTCAAGTGTAAATAAATTTCAATCAACAACCAAAGGTTGGATTTACCAATTGATTGAACTACGCACAATCTGTGATATTTCAATTATATAAACAAATATAATGTATAAAAGAAATAACACAGACACCAGAAGTTTTGTTAACGAGGAAACCGCAAATGCTTAAAAACCCCGCGACGTATTCCAGATTTGAACACCATACTGTATTAAGCCGCTACAGACTCTAGCCTACTACAAGTTAACTTTGGACTAGAATGTAGTTGAGCCCTAACCAATCTCACACTGATTAAGTTACAGTCGCGTTCCTTACGTCTCTGAATCCCAACAGGACTCTACGTACTTGATTCCCTTAGATGATCTCACCCACAACTAAGAGTTGCTACGACCCAAAGTCGAAGACTTTATAAAAAAATATATCTCCCACATAAAAGTCTATTCTGATAGATAAATCTGTCCCCCACAAAAATACCTACGAAGTTTTTGTTCTGTCTTTTGATAAATCAAGGTGAACAGGAACCAATTGATAATCCGGTCTTATATTCCCGAAGAACAACCTAGAAATATCAATCACCTCACAATAACTTAACTATATGGTAGTAGAACAAGTTATTGTGGAATCACAAAGAATGAGACGAAGAGCTTTGTGATTACTTTTTATATCTTACCTATCGGAGATAAATCTCGAGCAAATCTTAGAGAAGATAGTACTCAATACGATAGAACAAGTAAGATCAGAACATGCAACTACAGAGAAAATAGTTTGGACTTCAGAATCTCAATGAAGACTTTAAGTCGTTAACCTATAATGGTTTTAGGAAAAACCTAGGTTAAAGGAAAATCGACTCTAGTCACTACTAGTGTCACAATGGAGGTGTGGGGATTAGGTTTCCCAGTTGCTAGAGTTCTCCCTTATAGTCTTCAAATAAGGGTTTGATAGCTTTGAAACAAAGCAATCAATATTCACCGTTAGATGAAATCCTGATTTAAGATTCAAGACAAGTTTGCTTAAAACCAAAGAAATATCTCTCCACCGTTAGATGGTCTTAGCTTGTTACACACAAATGAAATATACCTTCATTTAGATATGGGTAACCGTACCTAAACGTGTATATAGAGTTGGCTCAATAACAGTTAACCGAAGTTAGCTATATGAACACTTTTGTGTTAACCATGTTGATCTTAACACTTTTAAATCAAATGATACTCAAATGAATCTAATTGTGTTACTCATAGAGTTGTTAAATTGTTTATATTCTCATAGAAGTATACAAGCCACAATTGAAGCAAAATCAGATTGATTCAAAAGAATAAGTTCATGAACATTTTAGCCACGGTTCGCAAAGATTGCATTCCTTAATTTATAAATGTATTTGTTCATGAGTATGAAATCATACTTAACCGATTTTAGAACTTAACCACATAAGTTTGCAAACGGGTACGCAAACTTAAGTTCCGAACTTGATCCTTTCCGACAGTTCGCAAACGGGTATGCATACTGTCGTTCCGGACCGAACTCAGGTGAATAAGTTTGCAAACGGGTACTCAAACTTAGTTCCCGGACTTTGACAATTAAAACCGTTCGTATACGGGTATGTATACTTGGTTCCCGGACCTGAATCATTCTTACAACAGTTTGCACACGGGTATGCATACTGTGCTATATCCAGACAATGATTAATTGTTCTAAACTCTCATTTCAATCATTAAAACATTCTTAGAAGACGATAATAGTTATCTCACACAAACTATTAGCTTATAAGTAATTTTCAAGTGATCGAATGATCAATACGAAACATTCCGAGTCTACATCAAATGACTGTCTCACACAAATCATGTAAGATGTTAGCAGGCGATTTTCACATGATCATCTTTTGACTTTCGTCAAGAATAATGATGAACGTAGTTAAAGCAAAAAGCTTTCCAACACATATTTCGAGAAAGATATAAGCGAGTTAAACTCAGCTCGAAATATCAAATGTGTATAATTATTGTCTATATAGCTATACGACTTTGTCTCAATAGGAGATAGAATAGAATAGACTTCTAAGTGATAGATGAGTTCAAGTATTCACATACCTTTTGTTGATGAAGTTCCTCCAAGCTCCCCTTAGTAGATCTTAGTCTTCAATCGATGAACGCCGTGAAGTCTAAAGCTCAACTACACATTCTATCCTAATCCGAGACATAGCTATAAGTATAATAGAAATCAAGACTTATAGTTTTGACAACTAAACTTTACAAACAAGCTTGAGATAACAACACTTGCAAGTTCGACCGAGCAGTGCTCTAACATATATAATACTCTATTGGACAGGCATGATCATGATAGTATGGCCATAGTATTAATGAATGATATTACGCAGTATAACGCTTATCTTTTGAACTTTGTAGATATGACATCGACATAATCTTGTATATAGTTTTATGGTTATGTGTATGGGTTAATGGTGAAGATTCCATCCTAGGAAACAATGTTTTACATTTGTATAAAGGAAGTACACTCATGAACTTGTTTCATGAATCGAAAGGGAAATCAATAAGTTTATTGGTCCGACTATTCATTGCATATTCTTTGGATGACCAATATGTGTGACTTGGTAGAACCAATCTTAACTTAGGTTATGTATCTTGGTATCACCGATCACAATACCTAGACTTAAGATTTGGTATTGCTTCTTAAAAACCCAAACTTGGGCTTGGACCCATTCATGAACCTCGACCCACAAAAGAAAAGTGGGGTTTCTTAAAACATTCCACATCCAAGGTTCGTACACTAATGAGGTCATAACAATGCAGTAAAAACATAGTAGAGAGGCTACAATGCTTTTTCTTAACCTTGGGAAGAAGAAAGAAAAAAAGATAAAAAAAATAATTAACCCAGACAAAATAGTCAACCATTACTTGCCCCATATCAAGTTATATACACATGGGGTAAAGCCAGTGGAGTTACCGAGAGACTATATGTGCATAGAAATTCTCATGCAACTTTTCAGGTTGAAATTTATTAGTATAATCATAGTAATGATTATAATCTGGATCAATAGAATTTTTTGAATCCCTTTTCTTATTCCCAAGAAATGACCTTTTCTGAAGATTAGAACCTGTGCCGAACTCATGAGAATTCTTTTTATCAGATTCACATGAGTTGGAGATAGGTCTAGTTCTTACATCACGAATACATGATTTGACATGTACAGAACTTTTCTCAGAATAATTCTTCTTCTCAAAGGAATTAAGTTTTTCTAAGAATGTAAAAACGTTCTCAAACGCTCTAAATAGATATTTGTCAATTGATCCATTATGATAGTATTCTTCATAAAGATTAAGAGTTAATCTAGTGAGATTCCATATCTTTGAGCGTCGACCACGTTTTTCTAAAAGACTCTTCTTAGACGAACTTTTAGTTTTTCCTTTAGATTGTTCCTTATCATTTGAGCTTTCTAAGGACTTAGATGAAACGAGATTATCATAAGAGACCAGCAGTCTAAAAAATAATCTTTAAACAATCTTTACGGAATTCTAGCGTGCGTCACAGATGCCAAGAGCAAGTTTCCTAACGGAGTTTCCCATAGGGACAGATTTAAGGAAACAATCAAACACAAACTTATTAGGTTTATAGTGTTTGCCTGCTCTAATACCAATTGAAAATACGGGGGGTCTAGCAACCACACCCAACAATTCGTTTGGAAATCTGAGAGGACTTACTCCAATACACTTTCTAGAGAATCAACTAGACAGTCAGACTCAATCAAAAATAAAGTATATCAAAGAGTTTAATATCTCTAACTCTTAATTCAATCCGCAATCAGCAAATAGAAATCTGCGATCCCGATTGAATATAAGAGGAGTTACTTGAACGGTACCAAAGACCAATGTTCAAGTGTCAATCAATGTAAATCAACAACCAAAGGTTGCATATTCTAATTGATTGATTTTAACGCACAACCTGTGATATTTCAATTATATAACAAAATATAATGCGGAAAAGAAATAACACAGACACCAGAATTTTGTTAGCGAGGAAACCGCAAATGCAGAAAAACCCAGGACCTTGTCCAGATTGAACACCACACTGTATTAAGCCGCTACAGACACTAACCTACTACAAATTAATTTTGGACTTGACTGTAGTTGAACCCTAATCAATCTCACATTGATTCAAGGTACAGTTGCGCTCCTTATGTCTCTGATCCCAGCAGGATACTACGCACTTGATTCCCTTAGCTGATCTCACCCACAACCAAGAGTTGCTACGACCCAAATTCGAAGACTTGATAAACAAATATGTATAACACAGAAAAATCTATAGGATTGAATAAATCTGTCTCCCACAGAAATACCCAAGAGTTTTTGTTCTGTCTTTTGATAAATAAATGTGAACAGGAACCAATTGATAAACCAGACTTATATTCCCGAAGAACAACCTAGTATTATCAATCACCTCACAATAAACTTAATCGACTAGCGAAACAAGTTATTGTGGAATCACAAACGATGATACAAAGATGTTTGTGACTACTTTTATCTTTCCTATCGGAGATATAAAATCTCGAGTCAATTATTCCAATTGTACTCAAAACGATAGAAACAACAAGATCAGATCATTCAACTACAAAGAGAATAGTTGGGTCTAGCTTCACAATCCCAATGAAGTCTTCAAGTCGTAAACCTATAGGGTCTCGAGAAGAAACCTAAGGTTAAAGGAGAATCGACTCTAGTTATGCAACTAGTAACACACAGGAGGTGTGGGTATTAGGTTTTCCAGTTGCTAGAGTTCTCCCTTATATAGTTTTCAAATCAGGGTTTGCAATCTAAGTTACCTTGGTAACAAAGCATTCAATAATCACCGTTAGATGAAAAACCTGATTCCACCAAGCTAATATCTTTCAACCGTTAGATCGAACTTAGCTTGTTACACACAAATGAAATGTACCCTCATTTAGGTTTATGTAGCCATACTTAAACGTGTACACCATGTTGGTTCATAAATAGTTAACCGAGGTTAGCCATATGATTACTCTCATATCAACCTTATTCATCTTAACCATAACTAGTTCAAATGACTCAAATGAAACTAGTTAATGAGTTGTTTAATTGCTATATTCTCATGAATTATACAAGAACACAATTGAAGCAAAATCGGTTTGATTCACTTGAATCAATCATGAACATTATAGCCACGGTTTGCAAAGATTGCATTCCTTAATATTTAAATGTTTAAGTTCATGAACATACCGATTTGATAAAAATAACCATCTTAAGTATGCGTATGGGTATGTGTACTTAAGCAACCGGATTTTGAGTTTGTTAAGTTTCCAAACTCAGCAGAAATTCTCGGTTCGAAAAATTTCGCCAGTATGCGTACGGGTACGCATACTTAAGGTGACTAGTTTAGGAGTTTGTAATTCCCAAACCCAGCAGATATTTTCGGTTCGAAAACTTTCGCCAGTATGTGTACGGGTACGCATATTTATCTTGTCTCCTTCACCAATTTCGTATACACACATATGCATACACTTGGCTCCCGGTTTATGGATTTATACACTAATGTACGAACACACTATATATGCTTATATCCAAAGATGGTTACATTATTAACTCTACATTCCAATCATTGAAACATTCTTCTATAATGACAATAGCCGTTTTCACACACTATTAGCATCAAAGCAATTTTCAAGTTATTGAAATGTCAACATGACTTTCGTCATGAGTAAAGATGAACATGGCTAGAGCGAAAGCTTGCCAACACATATTTCGAGAAATATGTAAGCGAGATATACTCAGCTCGAAATCTCAAATGTGTATAGTAGAAACTATATCGTAAAACGACTTATGTCTCAATTTTAGGAGATAGAGTAGAAATAGACTTTCCAAGTGATAGATGAGTTTTAGTCTCCACATACCTTTTGTCGATGAAGTTCCACAAGCTCCCTTTAGTAGTTCTTCGTCTTCAAATGATGAACACCGATAAATCTAAGCTCAACTACACTATCTATGTCCTAGTTCGAGACATCTATAAATAGGCTAGAAATCAAGACTTATAGTTTTGATCACTAACATTGACAAACATGCTTGAGATAGCAACGCATGCGAGTTCGACCGAGCAATGCTCTAACACTGGTAACTAGTGTAACCAATCCTAAGTAATCACCATGAGATGGTGTGATCGAACCTTGTAATTGGTGTGACCGATTCTGGTAACTGGTGTGACCGATCATAAGAGTTGTGTGACCGATCCTTGTAATTGGTGTAACCGATCCTAGTGACTGGTATGACCGATCACAAGTAGATACCATGTGTAGATGGAACCGATCCTTGTAATTGGTATGACCGATCCTAGTGACTGGTGTGACCGATCACAAGTAGATACCATGTGTAGATTGAACCGATCCTTGTAATTGGTATGACTGATCCTTATGACTGGTGTGACCGATCACAAGTAGGTACCATGTTTAGGTAGAACCGATCCTAGTAATTGGTATAACAGATCTAAACCCATGTATGTGGCTTGGTAGGACCGATCACAACTAACCATTGAGACTTGGTATTGTTGATGGTGGTTTTTTGACAAGGGAGAAAATTGTAATTTTACTTCTGCCAGAAGCACAAAATAAATATGTATAAGTTTCTGACCCGGCATCAGAATTATAAACTCATATTTCTATATCATATTCCGCAAGAGAATTGAGAATGCGTAACTTGTTAATGGCAACAGTGGTCCTCGACATTCCTACAAGATTTTAGAGCTTCACTCGGCTGAACTCTAATTATCTTATGCACGCCCATACAAATTATCATGTATTAATCAGTATATACTGATGATAAAACTTATAAATATTCATAATGAGCTATTACGCTATTTTGAATATTAGCAAAAGCATAATATTTGGAATATTACCTCGAGTCGCAAAACTTCCACGACAGAATTCCTCGAGTATGTTCCATATGCTACAAACGAAGTGCTAGCGCCAACATGGCCGTGCTACATAACCAAGCCATGGCCATTAACTCCCTAGCTAGCCAACTATCTAGTCAGGCCACGACTTCCTTATCTCTTAGCTTGGCCATGTCTTTGGCCACGACATTCCTATCCCTAGCTAGCCAACTAGCCAAGGATGTAGCCACCAGTTCTCTAACTAGCCACGGTCTCCTAGTCAAGCCCAACCGGCCATGGCACGACCTCTTTGCTCCTTAGCCTGGCCATGTCTTTAGCCACGGCATCCTTTTGTCTTGGCAAGCCAGGCTACCTTGTCTTCCGTCCTATCCATGTCTCTCCTAGCTAGCCATATGGCTACAGCCTCCTTAGCTCATAGCCTAGCCTAACTTCCTAGCTAGCCGACTAGTAAGTCAGGCCACGGCCCCGCTGTCCCCCGACTTGGCCTATCTAGTGGCCACGACTACCTTATCTCTAGCATAGCTAGCAATGGCCACCCTGTTTATCGGCCTGGCTAACCATGGCCACGGTTTCCTGCCTGCAGGCCTAGCCTGGCTTCTAACCAGCCATGACCTCCTTGCTAGCCGACATAGCCTGGCCTGATCACAGCCACGGCCTCCTTATCTTCCGTCCTGGATAACCATGGCCACGACCACCTTGTCCTCGGGCCCGACCTAGCCATGTCTCGCCTAGAAAATCCATATGTCTATAGCCTCCTTGCCTCTTAGTTTGGCATAGCATATCATCTAAATAGTTGTGGCCTCCTTTCTAGTTGTTCTATCTTGGCTTATCCTAGCCATATAGACACGGCTACGTTGATCCAAGCCTAGCACCCATGTCCATGCCGACTCGGCTGACTATCGACTAGGTCGTGCTGACCTGGCTAGCTTCGTACACTATGCTATCTACGTGTATTATTATGGCTATCTAATTACAATGCCATCTTATGGCAAACTCATTGTTAGTCACACATAACCTTGGAGTTGTCTCTTCAAGCTATGCCACTTCGACAAAGTCTGGCTAGTTTAGGCTATTACTCAGTCGAGTACCGTGACAGTCTAGACAACACTATAAACGAGTCCATAACTCTACTAATTCCTATGAAAAATCAAAACACGTTACACGGGGGAATTATTTATGGGTATTGGTCTGGTGGTTTACAGCGACGTGCGGCATGGAAACATCCCATGATAAAGAAGTTACAAGTAGTGGTAAGCTGTTAAAGGAAGTGGCTAAGTAATGCAGTGATGGTTTACGGGTTTCCAGAAAATTCTAGCGTAATCATACCATTATATCCACTATTCACATCTCTCCACAATCTCCACTACTTACGAGGAAATATTGAGTATTCCCTACAGCTATAAATAGACAACTTTGTCTATTCAGAAGATAGAACAAGCTTATCATTTTTAATCTCTTCTTCTTCCATAGTTCAATAACCTCACACCCAATTCAATCACCACTGATTTCCTCAAACTTTCTTTTTTGCCTTCCCCTAAGATCAACCCATTTTATCTCTTTGTAACCGAAGCAAAATGTGGACGACCAACTCCTTGGTTTAGGCTCGTTTTGTACGATTTTGATTTTTGAACCTAAAGAAAGTACTTTGAAAGTGCATTGTTTTACCTACGAGCGATTTTTGGGTATTAAAAATTGGCGACCACATCCGAAGATCAACCTCTCGGTTACAAAATCAGTTTCTTAGCTTATAAATTCTTTCATCTTTAGCCTACCTAATTCCAAAATGGTTGGTCTTAGATCATCAATGACCAGTCATAGCCCGGATAATACCAGTACCAGTAACGCTTATGGCGCTGATCTCTTTGCCTGTAACACAAGTACACCACCTGCCAACGTTACCAACATTCTCCCGGAAGGTGCACCCAGTCATGCTCCAATAGCCAATGGGACCATGAACCCGAGCCTCACCAACGGAGTTGCCTAAGCTCCACGAATGGAGTTATTGAAGAAATCAGCTTAGCTGAATTGGAACGAAGACAAGGATCCCAAGCCGTATGCCTAGTCATGCTCCATGAAACGGTAAATGCTTTATTTCACTCTCTTGTTAATTTAATAGAGGAAACAGGTTGTCGTGATGCTTTTATGCGAGACCCATTGTCCATGGAACACGGGATAGATCTTTCTGACACCTCTTCACGTAACATTGGTAGTTTCACCACCGTCGAAAATCCAACGGATCATGAAGCCATATCTCGAATTTAGAACCTATGTGAACTCCTACACTTTTCAAAGGAGCAACGTGCGGAGGTATTTGCTGCAATAAATCGTGTAGATGTTAATATACACCTGGGATCATCCATGATAGAGACAGAAACGGCTACAACACTCGACCCAGTTATAAACAATGTCACTTTTACTGAAGAAGACATGATTGCCGATGAAGGACAAAACCGACCCTTGTATGTTACCGCTCTCATCAAAGACTTCGAGTTTAAGAGAGCCCTTGTCGATATAGGAGCGGCGGAGAATGTAATCACTCTCGAGATGCTCAAGACTGCTCAGATTCCACGAAGCAGGATCACGTGTCACTCTGCGATGTTAAGAGACTTTGAAGGTAACCGTGTAGACACATATGGGCATGTTTATTTAGATTTGCAGATTGGGACAATTATGTCGAAAGTGAAATTCCACGTAATCAAGAAGGAGCCCGATAATCATATGATATCGGACGCCCATGGCTCCACGATAATAAGGAAGTTCCTTCAATTTATCATCAGTGAATGAAAGCAGTACTCGACGGGAAAACGGTATATATTGCAGCATCCTCGTCACTTTTGCCCCAATATACGATGTTGATCTCTTCCAGCCAGGGAACGACGAGCCCGCCTCCCCAAAAAAGGTCTACAACGCACAATTTCCTAATTGGGCGTCAATCATGGACGAGTTGCTAGTCCACGATACAAAGAAAGTCGTCCCCTCCAAGCAAGGATCCGCTGATATTCCAGGGTCAACTTGTATAAAGAGAGGTCGCAATTTTATGACCAGTTATGATGGTAAAGGAAAAATAGTCTATCTCCGCCGCAGCTGTTAGCAATTAGCAGGGGAGACCAACAAAGGATCTCCCCACCCAGAGATATGCGCTAATAGTACAAGGTCACCTGACGGAGAAATTTAGGATGAACCACGGCAACAACAAGACGGCACTGATGCTACCGCTGACATGTTGAGACCATCAATTTGGGATCAGAAGAGACTCCGAGGCCCGTCTCCATCATCTCTGCCCTGTCACCAAAAGAGAAGGCAGGGCTTGTTCACTTACTCAAAGAATACCAAGATGTCTTCGCTTGGACTTACGATGAAATGCCTGGGATAGATGGTAAGTTAGTTACTCATCATCTGCATATCACTCCTGGGTCTAAGCCAGTTAAGCAACAACCCAGGCAATTTAGGCATGAAGTTGAAGAGCAAATCAAGACCGAGATTCAGAAACTGCTGGCGGCTGGCTTCATCAAACCAATAAAACACCCTACATGGTTAGCTAATATTGTTCCCGTCAAGAAGAAGAACGGACAGATAAGATGATGTGTGGATTTCAGGAACCTGAACAAGTACTGCCCTAAGGATGATTTCCCACTCCCAAACATTTACATGCTTATAGACGCCACCAGCGGACATGGTATGTTTTCTTTCATGGAAGGTGATGTGAGTTTTAATTGTAGTAAAAATAGTGGTGAAAAGGTTCGATGCTCGAACTTGTGAAGGATTCTTTTAGACTCAAATTAACTAAAATAAAATTGTATCAAATTATAAAAAAGACACCGAGACTTTGGATTCCACCATTGACCAATTATTTGATAAATTCTAATCAATATTCATGCAATATTTTTCTTTAAGTTGACTCTAATATTTGCCTCTAATTTGGTTCTTGAAGTAATAATTGTAAGCACGAAGCATGAAACATCAAAAGTATTAAAACCAAGCATGTCCCATCAAAACACTTCACAACTACTCAATAAAAACCAATTTTTTCTTTTAAGTTTTATGCAAAAAATCATGTAAAATAATTGCAATAAATAATAAAAATAGAATCATACCACTTTTCATGGAACAATGGCTTCCTCCGTCGCCTCGGCTAAGGGGTTTAGCTCCTCATATTAATCTCTTGCTCAAAATACATCTTTGGTGTTCAAAAGTTGATTAAAAGAGTGAAAAGTTCTAAACAGCGGGTTCTGTAACTAATATAATTGTTACAGAAGCTATTTCTACAGAGAAACCGTTGCGAACTGAAGATAACTGTTGGAAAAATTGTTACAAAAGGTTTAAAATTTGAAAGTTACGGTCACAGAATCTGCGACTTTCTTTTTCTGCTGTTTATGTTCTTCGTCTTCTCCGGCACAGTTTGCACCAGCAGAAACGTGTTTTCTTCCAATGATTTTTCTAGCTTCTCTAAGGCTCTAAACTTCCCCTAACTTCTTCCCTTCCTTCCTAGGACTCTAACTAACCCTTTTATACATAGTAGAGCAAAGAAAATTCGAGAATACTTTGGTTTTTTTCCTCCACAGCACGTTACGCTATTTCCCTTTTGATTTCTGTTTCACGTGTACTCAGTCAATCAAAGCTGTCCAAACTCCTCCCTTGATAGAAACAAGTCTTTAAGAAGAGTTTCCTTCCTCTTCTTCACGTAAGTTTTCCAAAAATAAACCAAGAAACTTGCCCAAAATAAACCGTGATATTTTTGGCAAGTTTTCGCTTCCAATTCGAGTTCTAGCCACTTTGGATCCATTCCAACGCCCTTACCTTGCCTGTTAGGTCCATAGGAACAAACCCAATCAAATTCAGCCCTTTAATCTCCCTAAAAATCGATCAAAAATTCATCCCAGAAATCCGTCAGTAAAAAGAAACGAATTCCCGCCATTTTTCTGTTTTTGAAAACGTGAAGAAATTTGTCCTCCCCCTATCCAGTCTCGGTCTGTGCTTAGCAGCTGCTTGGAAATGGGTTACCCCTTATCCAAAATAAGAGTCTGAATAGCAAATGTCCTCCCAGGAGCCTTTAACAACTTTTCGAGCCAATTTTGCCGCAAAAGCCTATTCCTCCAAAAACACCTACAAAGGGGTAAAATACCAAAATTAGTACAGAAATGGGTACTAACAGTATACACAAAAGAGATGAAAATAGACACATAAATGCGTCTATCAGATGGTTATAGTGGGTATAATCAAATAAAGATGTACGAGTACGACGCCAGCAAAACAGCCTTCCGGACTCCAATCAGAAACTTTTACTACACGGTGATGCCATTTGGATTGAGGAACGCTGGAGCTACCTACCAGCGAGCTATGATGGCGATCTTCCACGATATGATGCACAAGCAAGTTGAAGATTACGCTGATGATATAGTGGTGAAATCAAAAACCAGGGCAGGTCATTTAGATATATTACGGCAAGTTTTCGAGAGATGTCGTGAGTATCAACTAAAGATGAACCTTCTCAAATGCGCTTTTGGTGTCTCTTCCGGGAAATTTCTCAGGTTCCGGGTAACTGCAGGAGAAAAAAAGGTGGATCCAGCCAAAACCCAAGCTATCACCACCATGCCGTCATCGCGAACCGCAAGGGAACTTAAAAGCTTCATGGGGAAGGTGTCATATATCAGACGCTTTATTCCGGGTCTGGCTCAGTTCGTAGGTCATTCACACCTCTGTTGAAGAAGGGAGTGAGTTTTAAATGGTCAACAACGCAGCAAGAAGCATTTCATAAAATTCGTCAGCTGTTGTTGTCACCAGCCATAATGAAATCTCCAATGTCGGGCAAACTAGTACTCTTGTACACCGCTTTCAGTGATGTTGGCATAGGAGCGCTTCTAGCCCAGGAGGACGACATGGGGACTGAATGGCCCATATAGTACCTCAGCCGCACACTAAGGGACGTCGATCTACGATATTCCAAGGTCAAAAGATCGTGTTTGTCACTAATCCATGTCATCCAGAAGTTTCGGCATTATTTGTTGGCCAACAAAGTAATATTAATGGCTAAAAATGATCCCATAAAATTCTTACTATCAAAGCCAGCACTTGTGGGGAGAACAAAAAAATGGTTACTGCAGATGTCGGTGTTCGACATAGTTTGCATATCCCCAAAGGCAATAAAAGGGCAAGCGGTTGCAGATCTGCTCGCAGCTTTTCCAGGAGACGACGACAACACAACACATGAAGACATCCCCGACGGGCTTCCAGAAATCTCATTCATCGAATAATGAGTCTGGATACTGTACTTTGATGGGTCGGCCACACCCAGCAATAAGACCGGAGGAGCAGGAGTTGTCTTAGTATCACCCACTGGTGAAGTTTTCTCACATTAATTCAAACTGGACTACGAATGTACTAACAACTCCGTCGAATATTAAGCCTTCTTGTTGGGATTGTCAGCAGCTAAGCAAGCCGGTGCTTCACGTCTTGAGATAAGAGGAGATTCAAAGTTGTTAGTAAACCAAATAAATGGAATATACTCTCTTAAAAAAGTAAGTCTAGCTCCGTACAGAGCTGAAGCGCAAAAATTACTGGATCATTTTGCTGAAGCAACAGTCATACACACGGGGCGCGCCAATAACCGACATGCTGATTGCTTGGAAACTTTAGCCTCCAAAATACAATTTGAAGACTAAAATACGACCCTTATAGTACGGAAACGCACCATGCCCTTAACTTGGATGGAAAAACCTGAGGAGCAAACAAATGATTGGAGAGCGCCTATCATTCAGGAGCTCAGCAACTCGCATGATCAAAGAAAGGTTAGTCTAAAAGACTTAAAAAAATTCTTTATGCTTCACGGGATATTATATCATAGAAACCCAGATCTATCAAGGTATCTATGAGACGACGAAATACATGAAAGGCTTAATCAAGTTCACCGCCAGATGTGTGGACAAACATTGGTAGTAACCTTATATAGGCGACTTTAACGCCTCGGCTATTATTGGCCACTATGGAGACCCAGTCTCGAACACTACAAGAATCTTGCTCTAACTGCCAAGTACCGCCACAACAATCCGAAGTATTAATCATATACCATGTTGGGGACTGGCGGAGCCCGTATGTTAAATATCTGCAAGATAAGACTGTACCTCCGAAGAAGAGAGAAACATCACAGCTAATTAGAAAATCCAAAAGGTTCATCTTCCACGAAGGAATACTTTATCGGAAAAGTTTTGGTGGAAACCTACTACGATGCTTAGCTGGAGATGACATCCAGATTGTTTTAAAGGAAATGCGTGAAGGAAAACACCAAGGTAAAAGGAAACTATTCCTTCAAGTCCATGAAAAGTACTACTGTCCGACCATGAAAGACGATGCAGCTTCATTCGTCCAAAAATGTCACCAATGTAAGGTTCATGGCAACCTCATCCATACTCATTGCCTTCCTCTCCAGTCAGTTAGTAGTCCTTGGCTGTTTTACAATTGGGGACTGGATCTTATCGGAAAGATCAACCCAGCTTCGTCAAAGCAGCATGAGTACATCCTCACCGCTACAGAGTATTTCACAAAGTGGGTCGAAGAGATACCCCTCAGAAGTACAACCGGAGTAACAATAGCGGCCTTCATCAAGGAGCACATCATATACAGATTTCGGATACCAAAGCACATTGTGACAGACAATGGTACTCCCTTCGCAAACAAAGATGTTCGGGAATGGCTCCAAGAATACGGCATCAGACAAATATTCTCCACTCCATATTATGCACAAGGAAATGGAAAAGCTGAAAGTACTAACAAAATGTTAATCTGAAATCTGAGCAGCACAGTGTACGATCATCCAAGAACATGGCATGAACAACTGACTATGGCATTATGGGCCTATCGTACCTCCCCGAGAAGCTCCACTAGTACCGCTCCATACTCACTCGTGTACGGGATGAATGCCATTCTCCCTGCAGAAATTAAGATCCTGTCATCCAGAGTCGCAGCCGCAAGTGGGGTTCATTGTGAAGAATCTGAGATGCTCAACTCTCGGATAACAGAATTAGATATCCTTGAATCAAAAAGGGACAAGGCAGAAAAATGCACAAAAATCTATAGACAAAGGATTTCCAGAACATACGACAAAGCAGTAAAGCCACGAATGTTCCAAGTAGGAGATATTGTTCTTAAAACATCCAAGCACATTTAACAAGACATGTCCGCTTCAAAGTTCGCACCGAAGTGGGAGGGACCTTATGTGATATCGAAAGCCATGACTAGTGGGTACTACAAAATCGTTAACATGAACGGAGGAGCCGCGGGGACTGTAATCAACGGCAAGTGGCTTAAAGCATACTACGCCTGACAGGTCTAGTCCCTAGAAACAAACATTTTCTTTAAATTCAAATCTTAGAATTCATTACATCAATCCAAATTAAGTCATTAATCAGATTACTGATTATTTCAACAACAAAAAAACTGCCCATACTTCCACTATAATCTCTCTGGTCTAGAATAAATCTTTCAACAATGGATAATTGCGTCCATGCAATCTTTCCATCCTCTCTTGATACCTTTCAGAGCGAGCCTCCAGATCTTTCCGTATCTCCTCAATCTTAGTTGATTCCTCCTTCAGAGATTCATTCTCTGCTAAAGCATCCTTTGAAGACGTGATCATCCTTGATGTTCTCAAAACGTCGATGGAGCCAGCTTACATTAAAGCGACGACCCTCACAAACATCCAGCATCTCCTCCCACTCCTGGAGTTTCAAATCAGTAACATCATATAGAGATGTATTATTCATCTCAGCAATTACGGGCAAGAGTCCTGCAACAGCTGTCATAAGGATATGAAAATAACTTTTCACCAACTCTGTTGTAGCAATGTGGCCATACTTTTTCCAGATTTTAGCATAAAGGTCTACGGAACCTAGAGGTACTGCGAACCCTCCCACCATGCCATATTTCCGAGACAGAGACTCCATCTCCAGTTCAAAAGGGAGGCCAGCGTCAGGATAATCATGAGCAATTGATCCTGGCTCAGCATCTTCGAGAAGGAGACTAGTAGATTTGGGATCTGCATCGACATTCTCTTCATTCACCGCTTGTACAGACCCTTCACCCTCCTCACCTTCTGCATGCACAATGTCTATCTCTTGTCAACACAAGACAAGTAAGCATAATTAAAAAATAATGGAGTCAACTTCATAACGAAGGGAATAGGAAGGTTGATTACTATTGTTTTGAAGCTCTTGTTCCTCATGCGCCGCTTTGGTGCCTTCTTGATTCGGGAAACCTAACAGCACCAGCAAATTGTCGTTAAGTGGTTATTAATACAATCAATAAAGATGTGAACACAAAGAGAATCTTACCGGGATGTCAATCCAGGTGTTGTGCTTAATGAGGGAGCTATTTGCAGCACTGTTGACAGACATGATTAGGTCAAGATAACGATATTTCGAATTCCAAAGTAGAATGAAGTATGAGGACCGTCAAAGAGTGTCAACCTACTTAAATAGGCAAGATGAGAAACCCTAGAATTCAAAAAAATTGAGAATTCAACGAGGACTCATCCCGAATAGGGTGGATTAAGGCGTAGTCATCAAAGACTTCAAGATTGTCATAAAAAATGTAACTGAGTCTAAGGATTTAGTTATGAATGACCGGTTATGCGTTTTGTGTTGGTCATGTCCTTTCTAAAGCTCGTGGTTGCATCTACCTTGCTTCGGAAAATGACCATACCGATTACAGCCAATGCCTGCGCCCGTACAAGTGGTCTTCCTAGCTCCAAGCATGATGATTGAGGCTGTCTTCAAAAAACCACGGGTATGACCTGTTCATGCCAAGATAAAATTTCTTAACTATCTTATAAATTAAAAAAGTATATTTATACTGATATTAAAGTTTTCTCTTTTAAAAATCATTGAGACTTTATAAAAGTCAATGCCACCATCTAGTGTATACCACGAAATATTACTGTTCCGCGCTAAGCCGGGGACTTAATGTTGATGGTGGTTTTTTGACAATGGAGAAAATAGTAATTTTACTTCTGCCAGAAGCACGAAATAAATATGCATAAGTTTCTGACCCGGTATCAGAATTATAAACTCATATTTCAATATCATATTCCGCAAGAGAATTGAGAATGCGTAGCTTGTTAATGGCCACAGTGGTCCTCGACATGCCTACAAGATTTTAGAGCTTCACTTGGATGAACTCTCATTATCTTATGCACGCCCATACAAATTATCATGTATTAATCAGTATATACTAATGATACAACTTATAAATATTCAGAATAAGCTATTACGCTATTTTAAATATCAGTAGAAGCATAATATTTGGAATATTACCTCGAGTCGCAAAATTTCCATGGCAGAATTCCTCGAGTATGTTCCATATGCTACAAACGAAGTTCTAGCGCCAATATGTCCGCGCTCCATAACAAAGCCATGGTCATTAACTCCCTAGCTAGCCAACAATCTAGTCAGGCCACGACTTCCTTATCTCTTAGCCTGGCCATGTCTTTGGCCACGGTATTCCTATCCCTAGCTACCTAACTATCCAAGGCCGTAGCCACCAGTTCTCTAACTATCCACGGCCTCCTAGTCTAGCCCAATCGGCCATGTCCACGTTGTCTTGGCCACGACCTCTTTGATCCTTAGCCTGGCCATGTCTTTAGCCACAGCATCCTTTTGTCTTGGCAAGCCAGGCTACCTTGTCTTCCGGCCTATCCATGTCTCTCCTAGCTAGCCATATGGCTACAGCCTCCTTAGCTCATAGCCTAGCCTAACTTCCTAGCTAGACGACTAATAAGTCAGGCCACGGCTCCGCTGTCCCCCGACTTGGCCTATCTAGTGGCCACGACCACCTTATCTCTAGCATAGCTAGCCATGGCCACCCTGTTTATCGGCCTGGCTAACCATGGCCACGGTTTCCTGCCAGCAGGCCTAGCCTGGCTTCTAACCAGCCATGACCTCCTTGCTAGCCGACATATCCTGGCCTGATCACAACCACGGCCTCCTTATCTTCCGGCCTGGCTAACCATGGCCACGACCACCTTGTCTTCGGGCCCGGTCTAGCCATGTCTCGTCTAGAAAATCCATATGTCTACAGCCTCCTTGCCTCTTAGTTTGGCATAGCATAGCATCTAAATAGTCATGGCCTCCTTTCTAGTTGTTCTAGCTTGGCTTAGCCTAGCCATATAGACACGGCTACGTTGCTCCAAGCCTAGCACCCATGTCCATGCTGACTCGGATGACTATCGACTAGGTCGCGCTGACCTAGCTAGCTTGGTACACTATGCTATCTACGTGTATTATTATGGCTATCTAATTACAATGCCATCTTATGGCAAACTCATTGTTAGTCACACATAACCTTGGAGTTGTCTCTTCAAGCTATGCCACTTCGACAAAGTCTGGCTAGCTTAGGCTATTACTCAGTCAAGCACCGTGACAGTCTAGACAACACTATAAACGAGTCCATAACTCTACTAATTCCTATGAAAAATCAAAACACGTTACACGGGGGAATTATTTATGGGTATTGGTCTGGTGGTTTACAGCGACGTGCGGCATGGCAACATCCCATGATAAAGAAGTTACAAGTAGTGGTAAGCTGTTAAAGGAAGTGGCTAAGTAATGCAGTGATGGTTTACGGGTTTCCAGAAAATTCTAGCGTAATCATACCATTATATCCACTATTCACATCTCTCCATCTCTCCACGATCTCCACTACTTACAAGGAAATAATGAGTATTCCCTACAGCTATAAATAGACAACTTTTTCTATTCAGAAGACAGAACAAGCTTATCATTTCCAAGCTCTTCTTCTTCTTCTTCAATAGTTCAATAACCTCACACCCAATACAATCACCACCGATTTCCTCAAACTTTCTTTGCTTTCCCTCCCTTAAGATCAACCCATTTTCTCTCTTTGTAACCGAAGAAAAACGTGAACGGCCAACTCCTTGGTTTAGGATCGTTTTATACGATTTTGATTTTCGAACCTAAAGAAAGTACTTTGACAGTACATTGTTTTACCTAGGAGTGATTTTTTGGTATTAACAGGTATGGCCGATCATATAGTAGTCTTTGAATTCTGGTAGAACCAATTCTAAACTTGGTTAGAAGTGTGGTAGAATCGATTCCAAGATGCAAATCCATGTAGATATGGAATAAGGATCTGCAGTGTAAAGATGTCAACATACTTTGAACACGAGCAGTAACTCTTATCATTTATGGTCCAAAGATGTTAGAGCACTGCTCCGTCGAACTCGCAAGCGTTGTTATCTCAAGCTTGTTTGTCAAGTTTAGTTGATCAAAACTATATACTTGATTTCTAGTATACTTATAGCTATGTCTCGGATTAGGATAGAATGTGTAGTTGAGCTTTAGACTTCACGGCGTTCACCAATTGAAGAAGAAGATCTACTGAGGAGCTTGGAGGAACTTCATCAACCAAAGGTATGTAGAGACTAAAACGTATCTGTCACTCATAAGTCTATTATATTCTATCTTCTAATGAGACTAAGTCGTATAAATATATAGACTTTTACATTATACACATTTGATATTTCAAAATGAGTTTATCTCACTTATCTATTTCTCGAAATATGTGTTGGGAGATTTTTTCTTTAGCTATGTTCATCGTATTCTTGACGAGTTTATATTGAAACAATTTATTTGTTGGAAACTAAATGTTCAGTCAAAAGATGATCATGTGAAAATTACCTTGAACATCTTATATGATTTGTGTGAGACGGTCATTTGATGTTTGCTTGGGAAGTTTCGTATTGATCATTAGATCACTTGGAAATTACATGAAGCTAATGGTATGTGAGAGATTACTATTGTTGTTTTCTAAGGATGTTTCAATGGTTGAAATGAGAGTTTAGAACAATTACCCATGTCTGGATACAACACGGTATGCATATCAAGTATGCAAACTGTATTGTGATAATCCAGGTCCGGAATTCTTGTTTGCGTACCTAGTATGCGAACGGGTTTACCCGAGTTGGGTCCGGAACAGTTGTTTGCGAACCAGGTTTGCGAACGGCTTGACTAGGCCAAGGTCCGGAGCTGCTGTTCGCGTACCCAGTTGTTGATGGTGGTTTTTGGCTTAGGGCGAAAACTGTAAAGGTCTGTCTACCTGGCCCGACATCAGAAGTAGTAGACCTTGATATGTCTATATTCCGCAAGGAATTTGAAGGATATATCAAAATCTGATGAGTGCCTATGCCGCTCTTCATATTGCATTGAAACTCAATTCCTAGATGAATTGTTCACTAGTATAGAGCCTAATGAGTATTTAATCTCCCTCCTGCATTATTCATTAATGTATGGCTTATTGAGTATTTTTCCTATGCTATGTTCCCCGGCTGAACCCTTAATATTGGTATGACATGACAATTAGTGTTCACTCGCAGCTAAGTAGCATGAATTTCCCGAATTATCAAGATTAAGGTCTGCATGAAAGTACTCAGTCAGAAGATGTACTAACTGCTTTTTGAGAATAAAATTAAGGAATTTTGTGTCAACACACAGGATTTATCAAATTTGATCAATTTTGTGATAATTCACAAGATTTAAATTTTGACCTAATTTGCAAAAATTAGGCTTTTTGCTCCCTGTGCAATATCTCGAAACTAGGTAAGCTAGAAAATTAATCCATCATGAACTAGTAGGAGAAAAATCCTTCCAAAGGTAGAAAACAAGAAGTAAGAGAGGAGCTGCGGCAAATAGAAGCAACAGCAAAAGGAGGCGCGGCCACGCCACTTGGCCGGCCAATCAGCTCCAACAGGCGCCGCCTGTGGCCGGCTGGCCACGCTCCATGTTGCTGCTTGCCGGCCCCCTTTCCCATCGACCAATCAGATCGCTATAAACCCGCCACACGCACTTTTAAATAAAGTTGGAAGTCGGTAGGTCGATGCGCCTAATTCCTTAAGGAATCTAGTCTAGACTGCCCATGTCAGTCTCAAAAAACGATCACAGCCGCACGTTTTGGCCAATCGATTTATCAAACCTAGTCGCCTCCTAACATGGTCGGACAAGCACCATCGTGTACACCGGCGGTCTTACTAATGCCTAGGCCAATCGGCATCTCTCCAACTCGCAAGCAGAGCCACTAAACGTTTACCAAAACAGTAAGTCACAGGAGTTACAAAACCCTAATTTCTATTAAGCGACATTATATTACTGCCGCAAAACGATCTTGGCCGCTCAACTTCTCCAGCCGGATTGACCGGCTTGGATTCTACCTTAATCAACATACAAGGAGCGAATACGTTCACCAGTGGCCCAGCTATTGTGCTAGCCGATCGAACAACTCCCAGCGCACGCCAACACCAAAAACGTTGGCCCTAAAATAGGTTGGCCACACGGATTTTTATAAAACCTAAATTAAATCAACGGCTTCCCTTAACTGCCGTAAATCATCTCGCCCGCCCAACTTCGCCAGATGAATTGGCCGGCCTAACTCCTATTTTAGGTAGCCAACAAGATGTGGCCATGACCAATGGCCACTCCCCTTCCATAAGCCGCGATCGGCCAAGCCACGGCCAAGCCCATATGGCTCCCAAACGATCGTTCAAAAGGGGCTGGTCGAGCCACTTACATGAATTTAAAGGCAACCATTAACTGCCGCAAATTATCTCTCCCATTCAACTTCGCCAGCCGAATTGACCGGCCAAGATTAAATCTTAGGCGACAAATAAGATGTCACCATAGTCGCCAGCCATCACTCTCCTATAGAGACCAGCCGGCCTGACTTGGCGCGCGTGAATAATTCCTGGAAGCTTCCGAAAAATGGACGGTCATTCTCCTTTTAAGACATTAAGCTCCGCAACTGATTTAAGCGAGCTTTATACAACGATGCTTTACATGCATCGATTATTTTGAGCTGCTTGCTTAAAAGCGATGCTTTACATGTATCGAATACATATGATATTTTACGAATATTGGCTTCACAAATAACTCATTTATTTAACCTAATAGCGTCACATGCTATTCTTTACGGCAAGTCTCATGACTTGGCTCGTTGGTCTTGCACACAAGACCCACTCAACAACCTGTTGCATATTTTTTCATAAAAATACTCGAGACATCAAACATGTCACACACTGGGGGATTTTAATCAGGGTATTTATCTGGCGGTTTACAGCATGCAACACGCCCATTATAAGAAAGTGTCAGGAAAAACGGACAGTTAGTGGTAGCAAAGAAGTAGTGGGTGTAAACTAACCGTCTTCTCTCATAGTAAGATGTGGTTTTCAGCATTTTTACACGATCCCCACTTCTCCATCACTCAATTACTTCCACTTCCTATGAGATCAGGGTGCATTCAACTATGACTTATATAAATATGTTTTTAACCTATTTCAACTAACAATGGAGTTTTGGTTATCAACACAAGTATCCAAAAAAACCCAAAGAACTGATAGCTTACATTCCGCAAGCCAGTTCCATATTCTGATACATGTCATAAAATAGCCAAACCTTCAGAGTTAACCATTCTGATCTCAACACCTTCTTCGCTTCCCTCCCTAAGAGCAACCCTTCTCCTTCACTTTGTGACCGAAGCAAGACTGGAACATCCATTTCTTGGTTTAGGCCAGGATTGTACATATTGATCTCTCGAATCTAAAAGTACTCCCGTGCAGTGCATTTGTTTAGGGTTTGGATTCGTTTCTCATCAACACACCCAAATTTACCAAAACCAGTAGAATCAGTTTTTACCCCAAAATAACTGGCGACCACAGTGGGAGATTAATCTCTCGGTTGCGAAACCAATTTCTCAATTTTCATTCCAATCTTCCCAAACTCAAGATGGTGGATCTTAGGTCTAAATTCAATCATTAACCATAATTCACTTCAATCACCAATCCCAACTTTCCGCTTCATGATGTACCTCGGCCATCCCAAATACTTCCAAAGCCGCAAATGCTCGAAATCCAATCACCATGGAAGATATGGAAAAAATATTAGAAGATGTTATCGCAAATCAAGCTGATGTTTCCAAGCTGCAAAATGAGACGTTTTGTCTCTTAAAGATTATGGCAAACCGGTTGTAGCAAGAGCCATCAAACATTCGCTCGAAGAACGCCACCAATTTCAAAGATGACACAAAAAATGTTTAATCCTTGTCTGAGGTCCGTGCTTCCGCCAATGACGATGTAGACAGAGTATGTGACTGTATCGGACGAGAGCAAAAGGGAATTGCTAACGCCAATGTACCGTCCGCAAGAGCAGTCAACACATCCCATGGCGTTATATCCTCTAGCACCGACACCAGCGGCGCAGGAAACATTCCCTCCAGCGTGACGCCTCCTATCACCAGAGCCAGAGCCGCTACCACCCTTCCCAATGTTTCTTCGAGCGTAATGCCCCCAATTGCTACCAGAGCTACTGCCACTCCTCCATCAGAATGAGAGGCTGGAAGAGCCAAAGGAAGCCAACCCCCTATTACCATTGTTGATTTGATGGAAATACAAGAAGTTCTCGCTAAGGCTCAGACAGACACGGCTACAACTCAGAAAGAGATACTCATTTTCCACAAGACACTAACGAAGCGGCTACCCCAAGAGTCACGTCAACCCCAGATGGAGATGACAAGGATTACTCTTAACACCCCCGGCGCAAGCATTTCAGCAGGACGCAACTTTATAGATGAAGAGGCTCGCGTTGCTCCTGAGCGCCCATTAGAAAGGAATCAACAATCCAATTTCATCACACGTGAGGATCTGGAACGACTTCACCAAAATCGAGGAAAAGATAACTCGGCGGACATGCACAAGCCTCAACCCCCTTATCCTCCTGATATGCAAAGAGTTCCTCTCCCGAGGGGATACTCTTCTCCTCAATTTTCCCTTTATGACGGTACCGGTAACGCTCGTGAACACATCTCTCGTTTTTTGGAATCACTAGGGGAGCATGAATATAACCACGTCCTCCGCTTGAAAGAATTCTCAAAATCACTCACTGGAAAGGTGTACACCTGGTACAATAACATTGCACCAAATAGCATAGCCAATTGGTATGAGATAGTTAACACCTTCTACACAAAATACTTCTTTGTGTCTGAGCAAATCACTCTATTGGACCTGGGAAGAAGGTTTCAGCGAAACAATGAGCATCCGAACGCAAGAGATTCAGAATTCAGGCACTAGATTGTCACGATCCAAATGTGACTGAACAATAATTGGTGGAATTATGCATCAATAGGATGGTACCTGTATATCGTTCTTTGCTGGAGAGCCTGCAGACATTCTCTGAACTTCATGAAGCTGCTAAGCGGTCGGCTACAACAGCACTAGCCTTGCTGGAAAGAACCAGGCCCGCTAGGAATGAAGATGCACATGATACTCGAGGAAACAGACGTCGCATCAACAAACAATACAACACTCAACCTCCCTGTAAACGTGATGAGTGAAGGAGGAAAGAGAAAATCTCTAGCTGCAAAATAACAACCCAAACGTACGACACCAGCGCAGCAGGCATCTTAACCCTGGAAGGATGCGACTAAGACGCTTGCACAACAACAAGAAACTGGAGAGGCTGCTCTAAACTTCCCGTTTCAGATTGAAGAGGTAATCGAACTCCTAGAAGCATGGATTCAAGATGATGCTATCAAGCTACCTCCTCTCAGACATCCCGAAGGAGAAATGGAAAATCCCAAATTTTGCCATTACCATAGAGCACATTTTCAAATAGAAGGTGGATGAAGGAGAACTTCAATTAGGCACCTAAGGAGTTCACGGAGATCCTCTTCCCGTCAGGAGCTGCATGATTTCTTGGGACTCCATCCATAAAACCGTACAGTCCATGATGAAACATTTATGTGAGATTCTGTATTTCTCCAAGGCACAGCGTCAAGACATATTTGTAGCCATCAACTGTGTTGTATCGGCAAGAAACAATGGGCGAGCTGCCGCATGCAGGGAATTAGGGAGGAGATGCTTCACAGGAAATAATGAAAGGAGAAATGAACTCACGTATGTGAGTTATATGAAAGGAAGAAACTCATCCTTTGAGCCATAACGGCCGGCCAAATCCTTTTAATATTCGTGGTTGTGGCTAGCATCACCGCCTATGCTCGCCTAAAGCACGTGGACGTAGCTACCACTACTTATGCCTCTCCGCTCATCCAGGATTCATGGTCGTGGTTACCAAAGCCCATGACCACCATCACCACGCCTCTCCCTGTCGTGTCCGTAGCCACCATTCCTCCCCGTCAAGGATCGTGACCGTAGACATCCAAGCTCAAGCTAACCTGTTTTGTTTCCAAAAAAAAAATAGTCTCTTCTGATCACAGCTGCTGCCAAGAACCGTTGTTGCTCGAGCTTCATAATAGCAACAACCACTACGGACAGAGGTAATCCGAACTTATGCATATTTTAGTTTTCCATGGAGGAAGTAATAGAGTCACCAGTACGGAGGCAAGATGATGATACTTTTATCATGGTCAACCCACCGACCATACAAGAAAGAACAACGTAAACCACACTTGGGAACTGAGGCTCAACACGAAATCTCTTCACTGTCAAAGGCCTCTTCGAATTATAAGAGACGGTCACACAAGGAGTTATAACCGTGAAAAGTTCACCACTCTTCTAAGATATGGCGTAAGGATATCATCACCTCCCTGTCTGGAAGGCGTCTGACCAACAAGCAGTATTTGGCTCGGCCATTCATAAGTGTTGTTATCAATGAAAAATCAAAGGGGAAAGTTGAGCCTCAGTAAGCCACACAGACCAACCGCATCAGGTATGCCACATCACCTACTCAGAACTCAGCACCGCCTACCCAAGGCCTGCACGAAGCTACACATTAACAACCAGACAAAGTCAGGTTCGGTGTTTCAAGGAGTGCATTTGCTGCCAGAAGTTTGGATACAATGCAGATTTATCAAGTGCGACTCCCACCCATTGATTAACAATCGACGAATCCAGAAGATTTCCGCTTTCGTCAATTCGTCAATCGCCTTACCAGCAAATGCAATGGAAGCACATCTTTCAGGAGAAAATAGGCCCAGGATAATTACACCTGGGGACTGCCAGCACAGGATGCCTTCACGTCCCTCAACCAGGTTATTTCTGATATCAGCATCATTACTGTCAAAGCTTTACGAGACACATGAAGATATACACGCACCAAAGACTCCAAAAGTACGTCGTAATGATATTTTCACATATCCGGCCACGCCATCGGATCTGAAGTGTAATTGGGGACTTCTCATTGCATCCCATTCCATACAACAGTCCAAGATTCAGAAGATAATTCAAAAGGTGTCTCTTGGAACAAAGTCCTTGAAGACCTGATAACGACAACAACGGAACACCCCTCAACTCGTCTACTTCACGTAACAGCTCCGGAAGATTTTTCCCATACAAGCATCCCCAGCATATCATCATCGCAATCGGAAGGGCAAAAACAAGCCTATGAGATAAAGAGTCATAATGAACACCATTTCATTCCGGTCAATGCGCAGGAGTTCAAAGAACATTTTAATTGCGACGCAGCAGTCCAGGAACCAAATAACGTAAATTCAAGGACAAACCAATAATACCGCTACACTCTCCAAGATTAGCCCTGACAGGATCATTGTCGAACGTATATTTCATCCATCCATCCCAGGAGTGCAATGGGGTTTGGTAAATTTTGAAATCCAATGGAGAGGTTAGATACTCATTCTTCTGGAGTCAGAACCTTATTACACATTCTGGAGGAGATCGATGGTACTGTTGGGTGGCTGCATGCGCAAAACAACACCTACTTTAAGTTCTCCTGGCTCGCCTTACTGCTGATTATAACTATTGGAGATGCTTTGTTGCCATTGATGCTTTGCTCTACCGCTGCTAACAAAGAACGTCATTTACACCGATCTAAATGTCCAAGTTTGATCAACTACTCATGGATATTACACTCACAGCTAAAATACGAAGACAAGATGAACTTACCTTGCCGCTGACGATTGGCACTCTTGTGATGGAGCTGCTGACAGTGACGAAGAGGAGCCGGCTGCTGCAGACAGAAGCACGGAGCCGGACGAGCAACAAAAAACAGAAGAGGGTCGATACCCCTTTTTATACGAACGGAGTTTCTAGGGTTCGAACAGAAGAAGGATTCCTTCTTGCTCCATGAACAGGAATAGATGGCTGAGCGCACCGCACTCATCCCCCTGAGCTAGCAACACGCTACTACGAAGGCCATTGACCGTGCGATCCCGCTGCTGAAGGATGATTTGGATTTCCCTGGTAATATCTGCCTTCTTCGTCTTTTTAATTTTATTTTTCGTCTGTCACCATCTAGTGCTTACCCCGCAACAATGTCAATGTTACGTGCTAAGCAGTGGACTTAATGTTGATGGTGGTTTTTGGCTTAGGGCGAAAACTGTAAAAGTCTGTCTACCTGACCCGGCATCAGAAGTAGTAGACCTTGATATGTCTATATTCCGCAAGGAATTTGAAGGATATATCAAAATCTGATGAGTGCCTATGCTGCTCTTCATATTGTATTGAAACTCAAGCTCCTAGATGAATTGTTCACTAGTATAGAGCCTAATGAGTATTTAATCTCCCGCCTGCATTATTCATTAATGTATGGCTTATTGAGTATTTTTTCTATGCTATGTTCCTCGGCTGAACCCTCAATATTGGTATGACATGACAATTAGTGTTCACTTGCAGTTGAGTAGCATGAATTTCCCGAAGTATCAAGATTAAGGTCTGCATGAAATTACTCAGTCAGAAGATGCACTAACTGCTTTCTGAGAATAAAATTAAGGAATTTTGTGTCAACACACAGGATTTATCAAATTTGATCAATTTTGTGATAATTCACAAGATTCAAATTTTGACCTAATTTGCAAAAATTAGGCTTTTTGCGCCCTGTGAAATATCTCGAACCCTATTGGTCGAGACCAAACCTAGGTAAGCTAGGAAATTAATCCGCCATGGACTAGTAGGAGCAAAATCCTGCCAAAGGTAGAAAACAAGAAGTAAGAGAGGAGCTGTGGCAAATAGAAGCAACAACAAAAGGAGGCGCGACCATGCCACTTGGCTGGCAAATCCGCTCCAACAGGCGCCGCCTGTGGCCGGCTGGCCACGCTCCATGTTGCTGCTTGCCGACCCCCTTTCCCATCGACCAATCAGATCGCTTTAAACCCGCCACATGCACTTTTAAATAAAGTTGGAAGTCGGTTGGTCGATGCGCCTAATTCCTTAAGGAATCTAATCTAGATTTCCCATGTCAGTATCAAAAAATGATCACGTCCGCACGTTTTGGCCAGTCGATTTATCAAACCTAGTCGCCTCCTAACATGGTCGGACAAGCACCATTGTGTAGACCGGCGGTCCTACTAATGCCTAGGCCAATCGGCATCTCTCCAACTCGCAAGCGGAGCAACTAAATATTTACCAAAACAGTTAGCCACACGAGTTACAAAACCCTAATTTCTATTAAGCAGCATTATATTACTGTCGCAAAACGATCTTGGCCGCTCAACTTCGCCAGCCGGATTGACCGGCCTTGATTCGACCTTAATTAACGTGCAAGGAGTGAATATGTTCACCAGCGGCCCAGTTATTGTGCTAGCCGATCGAACAACTCCCAGCGCGCGCCAACACCAAAAACGTTGGCCCTAAAATAGGTTAGCCACACGGCTTTTTATAAAACCTAAATTAAATCAACGATGGCCCTTAACTGCCGCAAATCATCTCGGCCGCCCAACTTCGCCAGATGAATTGGCCGGCCTAACTCCTATTTTAGGTAGCCAACAAGATGTGGCCGTGACCAACGACCACTCCACTTCCATAAGCCGCGATCGGCAAAGCCACGACCTCCCTATATGGCTCCCAAACGTTCGTTCAAAAGCGGATGGTTGAGACACTTACATGAATTTTAAGGAAGCAATTAACTGCCGCAAATCATCTTGGTCGTTCAACTTCGCCAGCCGAATTGACCGGCCAAGATTAAATCTTAGGCGACCAATAAGATGTCACCATATTCGCCAGCCATCACTCTCGTATAGAGACCGACCGACCTGCCTTTGGCGCGCGTGAATGGCTCCTGGCAGCTTCCTGAAAAGTGCCGGTCATGCTCCTTTTAAGACATTAAGCTTCGCGACTGATTTAAACGAGCTTTATACAACGATGCTTTACATGCATCGATTATTTTGAGCTGCTTGCTTAAAAGCGATGCTTTACATGCATCGAATACATATGATATTTTACGAATATCGGCTTTACAAATAACTCAGTTATTTAACCTATTAGCGTCACATGCTATTCTTTGCAGCAAGTCTCATGACTTGGCTCGTTGGTCTTGCACACAAGACCCACTTAGCTACCTGCTGCATATTTTTCATAAAAATACTCGAGACATCAAACATTTCACAGACTGGGGGATGTTCATCAAGGTATTGGTATGGCGGTTTACAGCGTGCGGTGTGCAACACGCCCATTATAAGAAAGTGTCAGGAAAAGCGGACAGTTAGTGGTAGCTGAGAAGTAGTGTGTGTAAACTAACCATCTTCTCTCATAGTAAGACGTGGTTTTCAGCATTTTTACACGATCCCCACTTCTCCATCACTTAATTACTTCCACTTCTTATGAGATCAGGATGCGTTCAACTATGAATTATATAAATAGGTTTTCAACCTATTTCAACCAAAAAGAGAGTTTTGGTTATCAACACAAGTATCCAAAAAAACCCAAAGAACTGATAGCTTACATTCCGCAAGCATGTTCCATATTCTGATACAAGTCATAAAATAGCCACACCTTCAGAGTTAACCATTCTGATCTCAACACCTTCTTCGCTTCCCTCCCTAAGATCAACCCTTCTCCTTCATTTTGTGACTGAAGCAAGACTGGAATGGCCATTTCTTGGTTTAGGCAGGGATTGTACAGATTGATCTCTTGAATCTAAAAGTACTCCCGTGCAGTGCATTTGTTTAGGGTTTGGATTCATTTCTCATCAACACACCCAAATTTACCAAAACCAGGAGAATCAGTTTTTACCCCAAAACACCAGTTTGCGAACACAGTGGTTAAGTTCTAAAATCGATTATGTATGATTTTCATACTCATGAACTAAAACATTTATGATTTAAAGAATGCAAATTAACTATGCAAACCGTGGCTTAATGGTCATGAATTGACTGTTGTATAAGTACTTTGTACGATTACGAATCAATCTGATTTTGTTTCAATTTCTTCATGGATATTTCTATGAGATAGTGAACAATTGAACAACTCTGTTTGAAATACAATTAAATTCATTTGATTATCTATCATGAGTGATTGAACATCATATTTGATCTAGAAGTGTTCTTATGACTAACTTCGGTTAACTGTTATTGAGCCAACTCAATATACACGTTTAGGTACGGTTACCCATATCTAAATATAAGTATATTTAATTTGTGTGTAACAAGATAAGAGCATCTAATAGTGGAGAATGATTGCTTAATTCCTAAGCAGACTTAGCTTGAATCTTAAATCAGGAATTCATCTGACGGTGAATATTGAATGCTTTGTTACTAAGCTATCTTAGCTTGATTGTAAGAAACCCCGATTTGAAAGACTATATAAGGGAGAACTCTAGCAACTGGAAAACCTAATCCCGACACTTTCATGTGTCCTAGTCGCAAACTAGATTTGATTCTCCTTTAACCTAGGTTTTTCCAAACACTGATTCTCATCGACAGACGAACCAAACACTTAAGAATCATCCATAAAGACCTCTACAAACCGTTCCACCATATCATAAAATATGCTCATCATGCAACGCTTAAAGGTCGTAGGGGCATTACACTGATTCTCATCGACAGACGAACCAAACACTGAAAAATCATCCATAAAGACCTCTAAAAACCGTTCTACCATATCAGAAAATATGCTCATCATGAAACGCTGAAAGGTCGCAGGGGCATTACATAGCCCAAAAGGAATGTGTCTATACGCAAAGGTGCCAAAGGGACAGGTAAAAGTGGTTTTCTCTTGATCTTCTGGGGCAATAACGATCTGATTATATCCGGAGTAGCCATCTAAGAAGCAATAATGACTATGTCCATCTAATCGCTCTAGCATTTGGTCGATAAAAGGAAGGTGAAAGTGATCCTTCCTTGTGACCTTGTTCAACTTCCTATAGTCAATATAGACACGCCATCCCGTGGTCACTCGGGTTGGGATTAACTCGTTATATCATTCTGGACTACAGTGATACCTGATTTCTTGGGGACAACATGAACGGGACTGACCCACTTACTGTCCGAAATTGGGTAAATAATACCCGCATCTAACAACTTAAGCACCTCTTTTCGAACTACCTCTTTCATGTTAGGGTTCAGTCGATGTTGCATCTCCCTAGAAGGTTTGGAATCTTCCTCTAAATGAATCTGATGCATACACACAGTAGGACTTATACCCTTAATGTCTGCTATAGTCCACCCTAAAGCTTTCTTATTATCTTGAAGTACATTCACTAGCCTACTTTCCTGATCACTATCTAAATCGGAAGCTACAATCACAGGTAAAGTCTCATATGGGCCTAAAAACACATACTTTAGAGTGTCGGGTAGTGGTTTAAGGTCCAACTTAGGAGGCTCTTCTAAAGAAGGAATTAAGGTAGTCTCATAAACTGGTAATTTTTCGAACCTAGCTTTCCATCTATTAGTGTCTAACACAGGGGTAGAAT
>JAJJMB010016912.1:768042-824057 GCA_023531105.1 Papaver atlanticum
TTTTCAAACTCTCCAGTAGACTGAATAAGGACTCAATACATCACGTAGGTACTCCCAGTTATCAACCAAAATATCCGAGAATATATGCAACTCTCTGTTTCGTAAAAACTTGATCTTTATCCCTATTTTATCGATTCTACAGCTCATACCAAGCCTGTCTATCCTTAACAGGGTTAACCCAATGAAAATCAGCCCTTGAATCTCCTTAAAAGTCATCCATAATTCCAACCCTAAAATATGTTCTTTGAAAACAAATTTTCCCGCCTTTTTCTGTTTTGAAATTTTGAGAAGAAATGTGACCTCCCCCTATCCAGTCCCGGTCTTTGCTTAGCAGCTGCTTGGAAATGGGTTACCCCTTATCCAAAATGAGAGTCCGAATAGCAAATGTCCTCCCAGGTGCCTTTAACAACTTTTCGAGCCAAATTCGCCGCACAAGCCCATTTTTCCAAAAACACCTACAATGGATAAAATACCAAAATTAGTACAAAAATGGGTATTAACACTATACATAAAAGAGATGAAAATAGACACATAAATGCGTCTACCAATTGCCTAACGAATTATTGGGTGTGGTTGTTATACCCCCGCTTTTTCAATTAATATCAGAGTAGGAAAACACGCTAAGACCTCATAAGTCTGTGTATGTAGCAATATGACTCTATGGACAGAAGTGTTATCTCTATAAACGTACCGCCAGTCTTCAATGGGTCGAATTACTTATGGTGGAAAATTGCTATGTGTGCCTTTCTACAAGAGCGAGATTTTCAATCATGGGTTCGTATTGTTAATGGCTATAATCCTCCATTAGTTACAGTAGCCGGTGTAACTGTTGCAAAGGATATTGGTGAGTATGATGATCTTGAGATTCTTGATGCAATGCAAAATTATGACGGATTAAATGCTATCATCCATGCCATTACCACAAATCTTCAGCACTATGTGACTACGTGCACTCGGTTTAAAGATGCTTGGGATATCTTAGAAACCGTATTTGAAGGGAATACCTCTGAGAAAGAAGCTAGGCTTCAAAACTTAAATTTTGATTGGGAAAACCTTTATATGGCTGATGAAGATTCATTTGATGAGTTTAATGACAAAGTGTCTGAAATTGTTAATGCATCTTTTGCATTGGGTAAGACTATTCCTGAAAAGGACATTGTGATGAAAATTATCAGGTCGCTGCCAGCCAGATACGATTCTAATAAACATGCCATCGTTGAGGAAAATAACCTTGAAACACATTCCAGAAATACTCTTGTTGGAAAATTAATGATCTTTGATCATGAGCATATATCCAAAACCGGAAAGGATATTGCGTTCAAAGCACAAAAGAACACTAAACTACTTGATAAAAGTAAAAGTGTTGGCAACTCAGTGAATGATCCTATTTAGACTGAATCATCATATGAAGATCTTGACAACTCAGTCTCTCTGATCACAAAACAGTTTAAAGATCTTCTTTTGAAGAGAAGTAAACGATTCACCAGAGATAAACCTAGATCATAAGTTAAGCCTCATGATCGTGTTCCTCTTAAAAATAGGGATACTGTCGACACTGATGATGATAATGATATGCCACAGTGCTTCAAGTGTAGATGTTTTGGTCATTTTGCTAATGAGTGTCCAAATCATAAAAAATACACTGGGAACAAAGGTCTTGCTGCAACTCTTGATGAAATGTCTGATCACTATGATTCGACTGATGATGAAAAATCAAGTGTAGCACTCCTTGGCGAAAATATTAATTTTGATAATTGTAGCAATACTCATATCAATCTTGATATTTTCCCTGGAGAAACTTCATCGACTACATTGGAGGATGAAATGGATTTTACCCTGTCTAATAAAAACTTTATCTACATGTTTCAGGTACTTCACTGTGTTTAGCAGCATGTTCGGCTACGGTGCCTGAACCATCCTCCACATTGACATGTTCTTATTGTACTATTAAGGGTCATGAACTCTCTAATTGTTTCAAGTACAAACATAAAGTAAGATATGTCAACAAACTGCAACGGAGAGCAAATCGATTAGCAAATAAGATCAAACTTGTTCTGAAGTCGAATCCATCCGAGGTATGTAAATTTAATTCATCTCCTAAGAAGTTGATTACTAAGGAAAAAGTTAGATCTCTACAGAAAAGAACTAGGTCTAAACGACATATGAAAAGGGGTGCTGAAAATTCCATGCAGGAACCCTATGGTGAACAGATTATTGTTCACCCCAACACAGTCTAATTGTGTTGAAGGTGCATCTTGTCTCATGTTCCCGAATATAAAAAAGAGACAAGAGTTGTGCACAATCGGGTTCTAGGGTTAGAAACTTTTCTAGTTTTTTTTTAAAAAAAGTTTGATTACTGAATTTATGTTTGTTCTTTTCATATCCTCAAGTAATGGTATTGAAAAGTTTTCACCCTATTTTGATTAATAATAGGGGGTTAAAATCGACATTTCTACTCTTTTTAGAATTATTTGTGTTGATCATATGTGAACCCTACTTCTCTGTATATAGGTTCCGTAACCCTACATTATTTTTCCTTCCCTGAAACTCTTTTCATCAAAAGGTTGCTTGTGGAGATGTTGTTTTGTGTGTTCCTTTCACAATCCCATATTTTAATGGAGACTCCCAGCATCATCTCTTCTGATGGAAAAGATGTTAATATGATTGTTAAGCCACCAGTCATGAAGGAAAAAGACAAATCCCATTCCTCTACAACTTTGAAGTAAAAAGGAATAATATGAAGAAACCAAGGGCTAACACCTCAAATCTTCAAAAGTTTTCTGTTCTTTTTGAAGAGTTAAGAAACAAGGATGGAGATGCAATAAATAAAGGTTATTGTTCTAAGATCTCTTGAAATTCAGAAGGCCCTGGTTTGGCAACAGTCAAGAAGGTTTGTTGGAATTGACTCCTTTCTTCATAAACCTTATGTTCCAATGTCTGTTGACGACAAAGAGTTAGGGACGATAAAGAAATTTTCAAGAATCTTAATGTCTATGATGCTTCTTATGAGAATTTATTCTTATGGTTAAGAAGGAGAACTAGGGTTTGGAATAGCAATTATTGTGATTATACATAGCTATTTCCAACGATTTTCATCTTGCAATTTTTTAGATTTATTTATTTAAATTCTAAGATATTTGGAAGATGATCTTGCAGTATTTAATCTTATTGGTTTTATATATTGCAAAAGTTATTGAGATATGTGTGTGTTTACGTTCGTGAACTGTGCTAGTATCTCATAAATGCTCAAAAGTTAAGTCTATTATGTCTTTATGCAAATATTGATAAAAGATAAAATGAACTTTGAAAAATTCTGCAGTATTGATATTTCCCTGATCCACTTTTATGTAAAAGTACTGTATGGCTCCGTAAGTTTTCTTATGTTGAGGGTTTTCGATTAAATTAATCATTAAGGTCTCCTTGTGGTTAATTTATTCGAGTTTACTGGATACAAATCCATGTGATTTGTTAATGTCCAAAGAAATCCTTCTTTTCTTGTAAGAGTAAGGTCGCCCATATTGTTCTCTTGGGAATGACATCAAATGAGGGAGAGTTCTTAAATGAACTTGTGATTAATTGCCAAATCTTTGTGGGGAGTGTGGCTGTGGAACATTGTAGGAGTTATCTTGTATCTTTATAAACTCCTTGATGAATACACTAAGTTTCAACTATGTGAAATCATCAAAACAAAGTTGATATGTTCTCTTTTAGTCATGAATTATCTCTTTGAGAATTTCATTTTGATCTCGTAGTTTTCGTACCTTTGCCTACTTATATTGACAAAAGGGGGGAGAATTATTTGGTAGTTCATACTACATACATATGGTTTACGGATCATTATTTAAGGGGAAGTGGTTTTCATTGTAAGATAGAAGTATTGACTAAGGGGGAGTGATACATATCACCATGGTATTATTTCTAAGTTGTGATACAATTGGACTTTGATTCGATATAATAATACTATGACACTTAATAACAATGATTGAAAACATCTGTTTTCTTATTGTTATGGCTACGAATCTTCAACAACAATGATGCTGAGTTGAACACGTTCAGAATCGCTGGAGTACTTAGAGTAGCGAAGAATTCAAGGAAATTTAAAGAGCCAAAGAAATCAAGCATGATGGATGAGAAGCTACAAAGTTTATTTATTTTGTAATCCATATGTATTGATAGTTTTTTCACTAAAATTGACAAAGAAGAAGATTGTTAGAGCACTGCTTGGTCGAACTCACAAGTGTTGCTATCTCAAGCTTGTTTGTCAAGTTTAGTTGATCACGATTATATACTTGATTTCTAGTCTACTTATAGCTATGTCTCAGATTAGGATAGAATGTGTAGTTGAGCCTTAGAGTTCATGACGTTCACCAATTGAAGAAGAAAATCTACTGAGGAGCTTGGAGGAACTTCATCAACAAAAGGTATATGGAGACTAAAGCTTATCTATCACTCAGAAGTCTATTCTATTCTATCTTCTAATGATACTAAGTCGTATAGCTATATAGACTTTTACATTATACACATTTGATATTTCGAGCTGAGTTTATCTCGCTTATCTATTTCTCGAATTATGTGTTGGAAGCTATGTTCATCATATTCTTTACGAGTTTAGCTGGAAACAATTTATTTGTTGGAAACTAAATATTAAGTCAAAAGATGATCATGTGAAAATTACCTTGAACATCTTATATGATTTGTGTGAGACAGTCATTTGATGTTAGCTTGGGAAGTTTCGTATTGATCATTTGATCACTTGAAAATTACTTGAAGCTAATGGTATGTGTGAGATTACTATTGTTGTCTTCTAAGGATGTTTGAATGATTGAAATGAGAGTTTAGAATAATTAACCATGTCTGGATATAACACGGTATGCATATCCAGTATGCGAACTGTATTGTGATAATTCAGGACCAGAACTCTTGTTTGCGTACCTAGTATGCGTACGGATTTACCTGAGAAGGTCCGGAACTCTTGTTTGCGTACCTAGTATGTGAACGGGTTTACCTGAGTTGGGTCCGGAACAGTTGGTTGCAAACCAGGTTAACGAACGGCTTGACTAAGTCAAGGTCCGGAGTAGAGGTGTCAAAGAGGCTAGGCCAGCCCGAGCCTGGTCCGGCCTAGCCTGTATTAGGAGGCTAAAGCCTGGCCTGGACCGTGTCTTAAGTGGGTCAGTCCAGGCCCAGGCCTAAGACAGGCCCTGGCTGGGCTCGAGTTTGCAGCATTTTGGCCAGCCAAAACCTGGCCTGGTTTAGCCTGGGCCTGCCAGGCTAGCCTGTCAAGGCCCGTGTAGTATCGCATTAGCTGTTTATTTAGGTAAAAAGTGTACAGCGGGAGATTCGAACAACGAAAAGTATTCCACCAACTTTCCGAGCCAGCCGTTGTGATTGCTTGTGCATCCTAGTATATATGTACGTTTGCACTTTGCATCAAACACTATAATTATAAAAATGGTTATTTATGGACGATTGCTAGTACATCCTAATCCTCGTATATACATGTACGTTTGCTTCAAACACTATAAATATAAAAATGGCAATTTATAAATGTTTATGTTTAAATCAATTTAATTTCCACTGTTTCCTTATTAAGTCCTTTAAGTTTAATTGGCATAACAAATGTTTGGAAAATTATGTAACCTAATTATAGTAAGCATGCCATGAACTGCCATGCATGTTTTTTTATTTTTAATACCTATACCGTAAGTGCAGAAATGCATGGAAAAATATAAATAGAAATAAAACTTGATATTTTAGTTGTTAAAGAAACATTAAAATAAGAAACATTAAACTTTGTGTTATAAACTTGACCCTTTGACTAAAACCAGATTTGGTGCATTTGGTTGATCGTTGAACGAGCTAAAGCTAAACGAAATAAATACTGAGGTCTCGAGTTCGAACGCTGTTGTGCAAATAAACATCTTTTTAAAAATTATTAAAAATGTAAAGCGGTCATTTGCAGGCTAGCCAGACTCAGGCCTTGGCTGGGCTGTCTTAGTTGCATATCAGGCCAGGCCGGCCTGGGCAGCTTAATGGACGGGATCCTTCAGGCCAGGTCAGGCTAAGAAAAAACATGCCAGGCCGGGCTGGCCTGTTTGACACCTGTAGTCCGGAGCGGTTGTTCGCGTACCCAGTTTACAAACATAGTGGTTAAGTTCTAAAATTGGTTATGTATGATTCTCATACTCATGAACTAAAACATTTATGGAATGCAAATTAACAAACCGTGGCTTAATGTTCATGAATTGAATCTTGTATAAGTACTTTGTACGATTACGAATCAATCCGATTTTTTTTCAATTTGTTCATGCATATTTCTATGAGATAGTGAACAATTGAACAACTCTATTTGAAACACAATTAGATTCATTTAATTATCTATCATGATTGATTGATCATCATATTTGATCTAGAAGTGTTAGATGAATACGGCCAAGACAAAAGTGTTCATATGGCTAACTTCGGTTAACTATTATTGAGCCAACTCAATATACAAGTTTAGGTACGGTTACCTATATCTAAATATAAGTATATTTCATTTGTGTGTAACAATCTAAGACCATCTAACGGTGGAGATTGATTGCTTAATTGCTAAGCAGACTTAGCTTGAATCTTAAATCAGGAGTTCATCTAACGGTGAATATTGAATGCTAAGCTATCTTAGCTTTGATTATAAGTAACCCCGATTTGAAAGACTATATAAGGGAGAACTCTAGAAACTGGAAAACCTAATCCCGACACTTTCCCGTGTCCTAGTTGCAAACTAGAGTCGATTCTCCTTTAACCTAGGTTTTTCCAAAACCATTATTAGGTTAACGACTTGAAAACTTCATTTGGGATTCGTGAAGCCAGATCCAACTATTTTCTCTGTAGTTGCGTATTCTAATCTTACTTGTTCTATCGTATTGAGTTTTATCTTCTTTAAGATTTACTCGAGATTTATCTCCGATATGTAAGATATAAAAAGTAGTCACAACAGTTCTTCATCTCAAACTCTTGTGATTCCACAATAACTTTTTATGTTAATCAGTTAGGTTATTGTGAGGTGACTGATATTTCTAGGATGCCCTTTAGGGGTATAAGTCCGAGGTATTAGTTGGTTCCTGTTCACCTTGATTTTTGTATCAAAAGACAGAACAAAAAGAATAAAGGATGGACATATTTGTGGGAGACAGATTTGTTTATAAGTCTTCGACTTTGGGTCGTAGCAACTCTTAGTTGTGGGTGAGATCAGCTAAGGGAATCAAGTGCGCAGAATCCGGCGTGGTTCTAGAGGCGTAAGGAACGCGACTGTACCTTAATCGGTGTGAGACTTGGTTAGGGCTCAACTACATTCCAGTCCGAAGGTAACTTGTAGTAGGCTAGTGTCTGTAGCGGCTTAATACAGTGTGGTGTTCAAAGCTAGAATAGGTCTCGGGGTTTTTCTGTATTTGCGGTTTCCTCGTTAACAAAATTTCTGGTGTGTGTGTTATTTCTTTTCCGCATTATATTTGTTTATATAATTGAAATATCATAGGTTGTGCGTAGTTCTATCAGTTGATAAATCCGACCTTGATTGTTGGATAGAACTTGATTGACACTTGGGCATTGGTCTTTGGTACCATCCAAGTAATTCTCATATCAATCAGGCTCATGGATTTCTATCTGTTTGATCTGCTGATTGTATTGAGAAAGAGAGATAAATCTATTTGATATATTTCTTGATTGAGTCTCACTTTTAAGTTGGTGATCTCGGAATTATATTGGAGTTTAGTCCATACATATTTCCTAACGAATTATTGGGTGTGGTTGTTATACCCCCGCTTTTTAAAAAGATATTCCTTGGCACTCAAGGTGATCATGTGCTGAAATAAATTAAGAATCTTTTAATTAATATTTTTGGTTTTATATGCTTTAGTTACCAGCAATTTATGCATAGTTCTAGAGAATAAAAATTAGTAATGTGCATTTACTAATTGGAGATATCTATGAGAGATTTCGGAAAAAAATGGACAAACATTTATTGGAATTAGGAAAACCGAATTTGGGCATTCATTGCATATCTTGAGCATATTTTCAGTTTTGGAAATTCCTTGGTGTCCAAACATCCTTGGTCTATAAATATCTAAGTTTGCATTTCTAGCAAACTATCCTAAGAGCCAGGCAAACTTCATTTCTTGTTGTTTCTGGTGGAGCCGTCTAATCGGAGAGGAAAGTATCATTAGGTGAAATCTCTTACGACCGCTCGTTTAAAGACTTCCATGGGATGAAGAAACTCTATGAGTACCGTTGGTGGGAAACTAGATAATTGCAGTATTATTAGGTTTCGATTTGATTTGATTGACTAACGGTTGTTTAAACTTTGATTGCACCTAGTTTGTTTATTCTTGCGAATCTTCTCTTCTGATATAAGATTCACTCAGACTAGATCAAAGTATCAATGGGATCTTTAGAACTGTTGTTAGATCTAAAGACATCTTATGATAATCCATTGTTAATAAACTCCGTTCTGTGCATGATTGATCACAAGAGATTCAAGTGGTGTTGTGCAGGTATTTGAAGGCAATAAAAGATTTGAAGAAGAAGAAGAATTCTTATTAGTTTTCGTATCTTGTGGATTTAGTGCACAAACCTTGATCGGCTGGGATCCAACTAGAATCAGTTTATCTTTGATAGATATGATTGATTAGTTACGTGAGATCGGAATCACTTTATAGTTTTCTCTTTGAGATCTATATCGATTGATTGCAAATCTAGACTTGACTATTTAGGTAGTTATTGGATAGATTAATCTAACCAGACAAAGGAGTTTATTAGATTAAACATAAGAGCCTTTGTCAACAACTCATCTTATCTTGTAGCAAGATTGATTAGAGTGGTTACCAAACAGATTATTCTTTTGTTGTTTGGAATACGATCCAAAGGACTTGCTATTCACGTACGTGACTCTAGAAGTCGAAGGCGCAGGGATACTGAGGGAACTAAATAGCTAGGGGTAGTCTGCTTGGTTTCAACTATACGAAGTTGGTTTATATTTTGTATAGCAACTTAATTCTGAGAGGATTCAAAACTGGACTAGGTCCTAGGGTTTTTCTGCATTTGCAGTTTCCTCGTTATCAAAATCTTGATATTTCATTTACTTTTCTATTCCACAATTATAATTGTTGTTTAAAAGTAAATTACACTTGTACGTTAACTCCGTAACACTTGATATTGATCCTACAGAGTTTCGGTTGATTCCGAACCTATTTTCAAGTGATCACTTTGTTGTCATATCGTCTCGATCTTGTATCCATAATCAATCACACAAGTTATCTTGTTGTCGTATTATCTCGATCTCATATCCATAGATGATAACACAAAGTATGTGTACCGAAGTTGTGTACTGTCTCGAATTTGTCCATAGACGATCACACTTGGTAAAAGGACTTATAGGTTGAAGCGAAAGATTATGGTGTATTTGGGTACCCTCATATTTTTAATTGGTATCAGAGCAGGCAAACACGAAAATATCTAACAATCTGTGTTTGGTGCGATCCAACCTATAAGAATTGAATCCAAATGGTCACAATTGAATCTGTAAATGATTCAGTTAACGAAAAACAAGATAATGGAAGAATATGTGAAGAATCAACACCCGATAAAATCATTTCCTATGAATCTACTGAATAAGTTGATCAGTGTAATGAAGATTCTGATGACTGGCAAACTTGCCTTGAAAAACAACTTGATGAAATTTTCGATGATGGTGACTCGAAAATTGATCAATATGTAGAAGAAGATATCTATGTATTCTCTTCACTATCAGGTGTTGTTTCCACAAAAAGGTTATCTACCTCAGATATTGTTAGACTTCTTGCTCCTCTTTGCAGAGAAAATATTAAACTGAGAAAAAAATTCCTTGGTTTTTATTCAGGATATCAGAATGCTCGATATCTTCTTAAAGACTGCAAAGAAAGCCTGAATTCAAAATCTCTTGATTATGAGAATCTTTGCAAAAACATTATCTATTGGATAAGAAACTTGTTGAAATTGAGGCAAGGAGTAATTTTCAACAATTAATGTGTGAAGAAAAAAAAAACTCTTTTCTCTCCAAAGAAAACCTTCTTAAGGTCGACCTTCTCAATGCTCTTGACAAAGTTAAGTCTCTGGAAGAGGAAGTTGCAAAGTTAAAAAGTCTTAATGATAGCACAATCAATTTATCTTCTTTGTTGGAAACAGGAAGATGTCATGGTGATACGCATGGATTGGGATATAAAGGAATCGATACTCCTACAAACAACAAAGAAATAAATTTGTAAAACCAAATAGCTCGAGTGAGATTCTATAAGAGAACATTTCTGCAAGTAATAATGTTGAGTCTCCAAAGATTAAGAATCAGTATGTACAAAAGTCCAGAACATCTCACAAAGGTAATCCTAAAACCTACACTCCTTTTAATAAGCGTTGTTATTACTGTGGAGACAAAGGTCATATGCAAAGGAGTTGTAAAATTAGAAAGATGTAGGATGCTCTATCCTTTGTTTTAAAAGAATTGGGTAAATTTACTTCTAACAAAAACTCAGATCACCATTGTCCTATTTTGGGGCAAAAGAATTATTCTTATAATTCACATTTCTGTCATGCAAGGATGATTCCTAAAAGAAGCAATGATAAAAAGGGTAATACAATTGTCAACAGAAATATAAGATCTGATGTTTCGACTTGGAAAAGTGCAATGTTGCAAGATATAAAACAATATCTTCATCCTAAATCCTCCTACAAGTGGATGCCCAAGTTTGAAGTAAAAACTGTTAGAGCAGTGCTCGGTCGAACTCGCAAGTGTTGCTATCTGAAGCTTGTTTGTCAAGTTTAGTTGATCAAAACTATATACTTGATTTCTAATCTACTTATAGGTATGTCTCGAATTAGGATAGAATGTGTAGTTGAACTTTAGACTTCACAGCGTTCACCAATTGAAGAAAAAGATCTACTGAGGAGCTTGGAGGAACTTCATCAACAAAAGGTATATGGAGACTAAAACTTATCTATCACTCAGAAGTCTATTCTTTTTTATCTTCTAATGAGACTAAGTCGTATAGCTATATAGACTTTTACATTATACACATTTCATATTTCGAGCTGAGTTTATCTCGCTTATCTATTTCTCGAAATATATGTTGGGATCTTTTTGCTTTAGCTATGTTCATCGTATTCTTGACGAGTTTAGATGGAAACAATTTATTTGTTGGAAACTAAATGTTAAGTCAAAAGATGACCATATGAAAATTACCTTGAACATCTAATATGATTTGTGTGAGACATTCATTTGATGTTAGCTTGGGAAGTTTCGTATTGATCATTCGATCACTTAAAAATTACTTGAAGCTAATGGTATGTGTGAGATTACTATTGTTGTCTTCTAAGGATGTTTTAATGATTGAAATGAGAGTGTAGAACAATTACTCTTGTCCGGATACAACAAGGTATGCATATCTAGTATGCAAACTATATTGTATTAATTCAGGTCCGGAACTCTTGTTTGCGTACCTAGTATGCGAACGGATTTACCTAAGAAGGTCCGAAACTCTTGTTTGTGTACCTAGTATGCGAACGGGTTTACCTCAGTTGGGTCCGGAACAGTTGTTCGCGAACCGGGTTTGCGAATGGCTTTCCTAGGCCAAGGTTCGGAGATGTTGTTCACGTACCCAGTTTGCGAACACAGTGGTTAAGTTCTAAAATCGTTTATGTATGTGTAGTAGGGTAAAAACTGATTCTGCTGGAAATGGTAAATTGGGTGTGCCGCCGATAAATGTATCTAAACCCTAAAAAAATGTACTGCACATGAGTACTTTAGATTCGAGAGATCAATCTGTACAAATCTTTCCTAAACCAAGAAATGGCCATTCCAGTCTTGCTTCGGTCACAAAATGAATGAGAAGGGTTGATCTTAGGGAGGGAAGCAAAGAAGGTGTTGAGATCAGAATGATGAACTATGAAAGTGTGGTTTGTTTATGACTTGTATCAGAATGTAGAACCCGCTTACAAAATGTAAGTTGTGAGTTCTTGGCGTTTTCTGGATACTTGCGTTAATGAATTTTTGTTGGTTGACTGTTGTTGGTTGAAATAGATTGAAAATCTATTTATACAAGTCATAGTCGAACACATACTGATCTCATATGAAGTGGAAGTAGTTGAGTGATGGAGAAGTGGGGATCGTGTAGAATGGTGAAAACCACATCCCTACTATGAGGGGAAGACTGGTTGGTTTTACTCCACTACTTCTCTACTGCCACTAACTGTCCGCCTTTCCTGACACTTTCTCGTAATGGGAGTATTACACGCCGCACGCTGTAAACCACCAGACCAATACCCTAATGAACATCCCCCCTATTTGTGACATGTTTGATGTCTCGAGTATTTTGTAGAAAATATGTAGAAAGTTACATGAGGAATGGAACAAGTCCAACATGGTAGTTGCTAAGTGAGTCTTGCTTGCAAGACCTAATTATTTCGACCAATCACGCGCAAGCTAGGCGGCAAGCAGTCATATGTGACAAGTCGAGTCGTGAGACTTGCCGTAAAAAAAACATGCAATGCTTTTAAATCAAATAATTAAGTTTATTTGTGAAATCGATATTCATAAAATATCGTTTGTAATCGATGCACATAAAGCATCGCTTTTAAGAAAGCAGCTCAAAATAATTGATGCTCATGAAGAATCGCTGTTCAGAGCCTGCTTTAGTTAGTCACGGAATTCCCGGTTTTAAAAGGAGCGCGACAGGCCATCTTTGAGTAACTGCCAGGAGCTATCCATGTAAGTTAAAGATGAGGTGGTCGGTCCTTATAGGAGAACGATGGATGGTAGCCATTTGGTCATCCTATTGGTCGGCCCAAATTAGATCTAAACCGGTTAAATCAGCTAGCCAAGTTGGATGGTTGAGATGATTTGCGGCCGTTATTGAATGCCGTTGAATTTATTTAATACTTTTGTAGGCCGCGTGACTAGCCTAGTTTGGCCAATGATTCGGAGCGCAGCGTGTAGGCTAGAAGCGATGTGATTGGTCGAAGCAAAAGACGGGCCGCCGGTGAACATAACAGCTCCTCATTGGTCGACCTAAATTAGATCTAAGCCGATCAATTCGGCTGGCCAAGTTGGATGGTTGTGATTGATTTAAGACTGTCATGGGTAGTCTTGTCCTAATTAAGACCCTTTTCAGGCCGCTCGACTAGCCTATTTTGGCTAGCAATTGTGAATGCTAACTGCGGGCTAGGAGAGTTCTGATTGGCTGAAATAATAGAGGGCCCATCAGTGATCATCGTGAAGCTTGTTTGGTCGCTCCAGGAGAAGGCTAAGCTTGATAAATCGGCCGGCTGAGTCGTACGGTTGTGATCGTTTTAAGACTGGCGTGGACAGTCTATATTCAATTTCTTAAGAAACTAAGCGTGTCGGCCGGCCAACTTCCACCTTTAATTAAAAGTTTAGGCTGTGGCTTTGGAGCAATTTGATTGGCTAGTGGGAAAGAGGGGCTGGCTGGCAGCAATTTAGGGCATGGCCGGTCGGCCATGGGAGGCGCCAGCTTGGGCAAACCGGCCGGCCAAGCGACGCGGTCGCGCCTCTTTTGCTGTTGCCTTTATTTGTCGCAATTTCCTTTTATTTCTTAGTTTCCAACTTTTGGTTGGATTCTGCTCCTACTAGTCCCATGATGGACCAATTTCCTAGTTCTTCTAGGTTTAATCTCGACCAATAGGGATCAAGATATTGTGCATACGAAAACCTAATTTTTGCAAATTGATAAAATTAGGTTAGAAAATTGAATTTTGCGAGCTGACACAAAATTAATCAAATTTGGCTAATTTTACACGTTGATACAAAATCACTAATTTTTTATCTCAGAGAGCAACGCAGCTTGCGTGCCTCTGATTGAGTACTTTCATGCACATCTTAATCCTGACACTTCGGGAAATTCATGCTACTCAGCCGAGAGTGAACATTAATTGTCATATCATGTCAATATTAAGAGTTCAGCTGGGAACATAGCATAGGGTAAATACTCAGCAAGCCCTGCATTAGTGAATAACGCAGACGGGTTCATATGTAAGCAGAGAGGTATAGGCGCTCATCAGCTTCTTGACAGCTCTACTTCTTTGTAGAAAGTAGGCATACAAATATGGAGTTTTACGGTTTTAGCCATGAACTAAAAACCACAATCAACATTAAGTCCCCTACTTAGCCCGTAACAATGACATTGTTGCGGGGTAAGCACTAGATGGTGATGGTCGGGAAGAAAATTGAAATAGGCAGATGTTACTAAGAAGAGAGTAGACGTCTTGGGCCCTGAGCAGGACATGACCAATGAAGCGCCAATGCAAGTAGCAATCATCCTACCAGCACGTTGATGCCGAGAACACTAAAATAGTGTGTTGAAGCAGTGGAGCCTCGAATACAAAGACAAGTTTTAAGGCGGTGGAGCAGTCAGTACTATGATGAATGTTGAGGCAGTGAAGCCTGTCTCAACACTAAGATGAAGATGTGCTGAGGCTGTGGGGTTCCCTTAGTAATTTTCATGGTACCTTTAACACTTTCTGGGGGTGCAAATAACACTTTTCTAAGGCTTCTCCAACATACTTCTGGGGTGCCTTTAGTACGTCTTCTGGGGTGCCTTTAACAACTTTTGAGCCGATTTCTCCATAAGAGCTTATTTCCTTGAAAAGACTTAAAACAAGTTTATTAGCTAAAAAATGAATCCTAGCAAATGTAGTTATGGGTGAAAATGCATCGCACTTACATGTTTATCAAATTCCCCTACACTTACGTTTTGCTAGTCCTCGAGCAAAACAGAAAATAGACCCTCTCAACATCTGATCGTATACAAAACCTCAAGACCCGCTCAACAACTGATCATAATTTTATATTAATATATATATATATATATCAATTGCCAGAGACGATGACCCTGAATGGGAATATATTCCATATTTGGATAGACAATTGTTTATAAAATGGTGGGATAGGTATAATGCTTCCCATCTTCAGCCATCTAATTTTGTGGTCCAATTTGTGGCACCTCAATTATTGGTGTCAGCCTCTTCTTCAGTCTCACCTAAGGACTTTTCTACACATATTCTGTCATTAAAACAGCAACATGGAAATCTATCTAAGGAAGACTTCAGGAAACAAATTTTAAAAATCTTGGACAGTGAAGAGATCAGTTCTCAACCTTCCTCTAGTTCTATGGATGAAGATGTGGTCAAGTCAAAAGATGGTTCAGAAGACTTAAATGCTAATGAAGACGATTGCTATGGACTAATTTCCTAAAAGGTTTTTTCAAGATAAAGCTCTGTTCGACTCCATTATTTTCCAAGGACACGTATTCGCTTTTCTAGAAGGGAATCTTTGGGCTTCGTTTTTTTGGTCTTTGTCTGCCACTTCGTTCGGACACGTATTTTCTTTTTTCATAAAGCAAAAAGTTTGGGTTATCCTTATCTTGGATTCCCTACCACGTATTCTATTGTTATTGGTTGTTGTAATTTGGCGATAAGATTCTAGCTCGAGGAAATCTTATCTTGTTGTTTTCCTCCTCTATAAATACTTCATTTCTATGAAGGAGAGGAACAAGTTTTTCTTTAGAAGTTTTTAAGTTTTTAATTCAAGTTTGAGTGTGAGTTTGAGTGTGAATGTGTGTGTAAAATTTGGAGTGTTTTCTTCCTGAGTGCATTTTTCTACCTTTGTGTGTGGATCAAGTTTGCTTTGGTATCAATAAATATATAACTACTTTGTGAGTATATCTAATCTCTATCTTTGTTATCATTCATTTATATTTATACCGTCTGTTTCATAACTGTTTTAATTAATTCTGATATTCGAGTTCTTGTTAATTTATTTGTTAAACTTGTTTTAATCTGGGACCGTTTTGGTATCAGAGCCATTTCATAGGGAGACATTGAGTGTTAAATATTAGTCGCAGTTAGCTCGTAAAACCGATTAAGAGGAAGTTTCCATGTGAAGGTGGAGCATTGATTCCTGTTGACCGTTTAGACTCTATAATCCCTAATTATGGCTAGTTATGTCAGATCGTTTTCCAGGAAAAACAATTTAAAAAATAAGATAACTTTGAACTCAGAGGAAATAATAATGCATGATATTGAGAAAAAATTACAAAACTGGAACATTCCAAAAGTCCCTATTAATGAGGTCTATAAAAAAGGTTCTTTTCATTTCAAAACAGATTATGCAATCAAAACCGTAGAAAAAACTATATCAATAATAGACTCAAATGATAATTTTGAGCTTTTCTCTTCTAGAATGATTGACGATCATAAACAAAAGAAATTTAATTATCTTCATATTGGATTAATCCAGATAGCGGTTAAACCATTAATCAGGACAGGATTAAATAATTCTGTACTTTTATGTGTTAGGGATTGTAGGCATAATAAGTTTACTGATTCGTTGTTGGGAATAATTGAATCTACATTATGTGAAGGTCCGATTTACTTCAATTGCTTCCCAAACTTTTCAGTATCCCTTAATGATCCAGGCCTCCTAAAAACTCTAACATTGAATGTTAGAACTCAGGGGTTTGATATGGTTACGGGATCTCAAAACTTAGCCGTCGTTTATAGAATATATTATAAGGTTATGAATACCTTATGTCCAAATGCCCAAATTTATGATACTAAGGGGCAAACCACCCTTTTCCATACCAATATAGGTAAAGCTCATACGGTCATACCCAAAACAATTAAATGGGATCAGGTTACCCTCCCAGAGAAATGGACCTTACAGGTAGAGGTACCCTTAAAACCATGCCAAAACCAAAACCTCCAACAAATCATTGAATATGAAGATGGAGATGTAGAGATACAATTTACATCCTGTAGAAAAACGAGGATTAAGATTATGGATAAAGAAGGGAGTACCCCAAGGCCCTCTGTATCCTCATCTTCTTACATAGATCCAATAAACAATTTTATAAATGATTCGCAAGATATAACAATAGAAGGAGTCAAACAGACCCCACATCAGGTTAATAAACCTTATTATAGGGTTGATACACCAAAATCAAGCGATAGAAATATCCCTGAACAACCTGAGCCAACCTTTTCAGATCTAAATTTTGAAGTAAATGTAATACAACAACCTACAGATAGTATAGATGAACTTCGAAAAGAATACCATAGCTCAAAAAATAAGAATAAAATAGCATGGTTCAGTTCAAAATTCTCTCCTTATCAAAAGACAAAATTATATAAGACCTATGTTTTCTACCTAAGTCATAGTCAGGATAAAAAACCATTTTTTGATTGGTTAAATGATTTAATCAATAACCATGGCTTAAAAACCTATAAGGAATCCCTTAATACGTTAGAAACTCCATTTCATACTTATGAAACAAAAGAAGGAAAACCCATCCAGAGTATCCATCCTCCGGAGACAGTCCTAACCTATAAAGGGGCCATAGCATCTCCATATAAGACAGAGTCCAGAGAAACCAATCTGACAGCAACTCAGAAAGATATTGGCCAATTAATACACTTAGGTAATTATACCACTTTATGTTTACAATCTTTAGGAAGACAGACAACTAGAATTGAGACAATACTAGCTACTAATAAACAGGTAGCATCTACTAGTGGTACAAAGCTAATAGAAGAGAAGACAGCTCCAGAACCTCCGAAGGGGCTTTTGTTCAAGCCAGCCCCAATTATCAATAGAGATGTCTTTAGATTATCCAATCCTGATAGTAGTTTTGTAGATGCTTTAGTCGAAAAGCTAGAATCTCTAAGTCTATCTACTCCTAAAGCACCTAATAACTCTAAAGAAACATCTCAGGCTGTCAATGTTTTATCCAAACAAGAGCAATACAATAATATTGATGTTGATAAACTGGAAGAGGTATTTCAAACATCAGAACCTAGTACTCTCAATAAAATATCTTTCGGTAAAAAATATGCAGCTACGTTTCCTACCACCATAAATTATTACCCAAGACCTACACCAGTAGATTTACAATTAGAAGAAGACTATAACTGGAACCAGGTCTCTTTTGATGGAAGATCTATAGTAGAGTGGAATATAGATGGAATGACAGAATACCATATTTTAAATACAATTAGACAAATGACCATGTATAGTTCTGCGTCTAGGATCAATTTCCAAAATCCCGATGACCAGATCTTTAAAGCCATAGTCACTGGATTTACTGGTCAACTTAAAGGATGGTGGGATTTTCACTTATCTGATCAGGCAAAATGGAGCATAGAACATGCTGTTAGGCAAGTAAAACTAGAAAATGGTTTCGTCCAGAATCAAGCTGATGCGGTAAATACATTACTATATACAATCTCTTTACATTTTGTAGGCACAAACTCTCAACAGATGGAGAGGTCAAGAGAATTACTCATTAATTTGAAATGCCCTACTCTCTCCCATTATAGATGGTATAGAGATGTTTTCTTCTCCAAACTATTCAGCAGAGAAGACTGTTCTTCAGACTCTGAATTTTGGAAAGAAAAATTTGTTTCAGGATTGCCTCCCTTATTTGCTGAAAGAGTTAGAAGCAGGCTTAAATCTACGAATACCCAAGGTAGAATAGATTATAATGAATATACCTTTGGGCAATTATCTTCTGAAATTATGTCAGAAGGTTTAGCTTTATGTGCCGATATAAAACTTCATAGGCATTTACAAAAGAATAAAATAACTAAAAAAAAGGAATTATGAGATTTCTGTGAACAATTCGGTTATAATTCTCTTCCACCAACCATTAGATCCAAAAGGAAAAATATTACGCAATATCAAGGAAAAAGAATGGCTAGGTACAATAGATACCCAAGGAAATGGAAAAAGCCAGATGTTCCTAGGAATAAGAAGAAGTCACAACAATATAATAATAAAAAAGAACCTCCAGTTTGTTACAAATGTGGAAAAATTGGACATTACCAAAATAAATGTAGAACGAAACAAAAGATAAATGAGCTAAATATAGATGAAGGGCTCAAACGGCAACTAAGCCAAATCCTCTTAATGGAATCTGACAATTCAGATGAAACTGAGGAGGAATCTTCTGGAGAAGATTCTGATGAATCTTCAGATTCTATTTCTGGGTTAGAGGACAATGATTGTAATGATAATTGTTCCTGTAAGAGTTGTCTGCATAAAGAAATGACAGGCTTAGGAATTAATGTCCTTACCAATGAAGAAAATCTCATTTTAGAATTAATTGATAAAATAAGTGATCCTAATGAAAAACGTGTAGCCTTAGAACGATACATTGAGATGGCCAAACATGCTCCCAAACCAAACAAAATTGAGAAGAATCTACAACCTTATAGTTTCAAAGAAATTATATCAAGGGTAGAATATAGAAACTCTAAGAAAGAACCCTCAATTAGTGAGCTTCAGGATGAGGTTAATCAGGTTAAGGTTGAATTGCGAGAGCTCAAACATAGGATCCAGATATTAGAACTTCATGAACCGGTAGAAGAAGGATATGACTCACAGGAAGAAAATTCCTTTGATGATATCCTACAGAACTATCAGGGAAAAGTTTCTACACAAAAAGATGTAGAAAAACCAGAATCCTCTACCCAAAATCAAGAAATAAAGGAGTTGCAATTTATTAATATAATTGATAAAGTGGTAACTCAGAAATGGTATACTTTAGTCACATTAATTATAGGAAAAGAGTATACTTTTCAAACCATGGCACTTATAGATTCAGGTGCAGATCTAAACTGCCTAAATGAGGGAATAATACCAACAAAATATTTTAGTAAAACTACCCAAATTCTTAACACTGCAGATGGAAACAAACTTATAATTAATTATAAGTTATCAGATGCTGCAATTTGCAATAATGGGATTTGTCTGCAAACACCATTTATTATGGTAAAAAATCTATCTCAAACATGCATCTTAGGAACCCCATTCCTAAATATGTTATACCCATTACAAATTAGTAGTACAGGAATTGAAGCTTTGGTCCAAGGTCATAAAATTACTTTTGAATTTGCTTCCGAACCAAAGCAAAAATTTATTAATCATATTCAGGATAAGATTAAACGAAAAGAGAAATTTTTATTCTTTTTAAAAGAAGAAATCCAGTATAAAAGGATTGAAGAAAAACTAAAATGTCCTAAAATCCAAAAACAAATAGAAGAGGTCAATAATACATTAATAAAGGAAGTTTGTGCTGATATCCCTAATGCATTTTGGGAAAGGAAGCAACATATAGTAGAGTTGCCTTATGAACCTGATTTTTCAGAAAAAATGATTCCGACTAAGGCTAGACCAATTCAGATGAATAACAGACTACTTGAAATATGCAAGACTGAGATTCAGGATTTATTAGATAAAGGTCTAATTAGGAAAAGCTATTCTCCATGGAGTTGTCCGGCCTTTTATGTTGAGAAGGCAGCAGAATTAGAAAGAGGGGCTCCAAGGTTAGTAATAAATTACAAACCACTGAATAAAGCCTTAAGATGGATTAGGTACCCTATTCCTAACAAAAAAGACCTCCTAGATAGATTATATAATGCTATAATCTTTTCAAAATTTGATCTAAAGTCTGGATATTGGCAAATCCAAATTGCTGAAAAAGATAAATATAAAACAGCATTTACAGTTCCATTCGGGCATTATGAATGGAATGTTATGCCTTTCGGGTTAAAAAATGCTCCATCAGAATTTCAGCATATCATGAATAACATATTTAATCCGTATTCAACTTTTACAATTGTTTACATAGATGATGTATTAATATACTCTGAATCTATTGAGCAGCATTTTAAACACATATTAACTTTCCTCAAAATAGTGAAGCAAGCTGGTCTAGTCGTATCTGCAAAAAAGATGAAGATATTCCAAACCCAAGTTAGATTTCTTGGGCATAATATTAATAAAGGTACTATTATACCTATAGACAGGGCTATAGCCTTTGCTGATAAGTTCCCAGATGAAATCAGGGATAAAAAACAATGACAAAGGTTTCTAGGGAGTCTGAACTATGTAGCAGATTTCTATAAGGATCTAGCAAAAGATAGTAAACCCTTATATGCTAGATTAAGGAAAAATCCTGTAAATTGGACTAGTGAACATACTATCGCTGTTAGAAAAATTAAAGCTAAGGCTAAAGAATTACCATGTTTAAGTATAGCTTATCCTATGGCCTATAAAATAGTAGAAACAGATGCCTCTGATATTGGTTATGGGGGAATTCTTAAACAATCAGTTAATGGTAAGGAGCAATTAGTTCGATACACTTCTGGTGTGTGGAAATCAGCACAACAGAATTATTCGACAATATAAAAAGAGATTTTGGCCATAATTCATTGTGTCACTAAATTTGAAGGTGATTTGTTAAATCAGGATTTCCTTATCAGAGTAGATTACCAAGCAGCCAAGGAAGTGTTAGTTAAGGATGTTAAAAATTTAGCATCTCGTCAGATCTTTGCTAGATGGCAAGCTATTCTTTTAGCTTTTGACTTTAAGATTGAATATATCAAAGGAGATACTAACTCTTTGCCAGACTTCTTAACTCGTGAATTTTTGCAGGGAAAGAATGGAATCCCAATTGATTAAGGGTAAATCCCCAACTATTTCCCGCTCTAATAAGAAGAATGATCCCTTTTTAATTAAAGCCAGCCTCATTAAAGGTAATTCTTCCTCTCAAGAGGAGCGTTCTCCCTATATAATGACCATGTCATTACCTCTTCTAGCCATTGAAACTGAACATATTCAAAGAAACCCGGCTGAAATTGCCTCAATGTATTTGAAAAATCATATTTTACCACATTATGGTAAGACTAGAGATTTTTATGAAGCGATTCTCCTGGACACAGGGTCTGTCCTTATACAACATAATGCCGTGGATAATAATAATATCCCTGGATTCTCCAAATTGGAGATTTTAAAAGTCCTCTCTTATAGAGATTGGGGAATGAATCCCCATGATTCAAAAAGTTTTATAAACTACCCCCATTTGAAACCAAAGTTCTATAATTATACTGATTATATCAAAGCCTGGACACATATTTTATGTGTTCAAAATCATAAATTTTCTCACTCCTGGTATATTGGATTTAAGCTCAAGGTAATTCAAGACCTTCCCAATTGGTTTCGAACGTGGTTAGGTCTTTGGGGGCCTACTAAAGATATATTACCAGGCTTTATTTCACAAGCCCTAGAAAAATTTATAAAGGCTAATAGCCATTCGTATGATAAAAGGCGGTTAATGTCTTGGTTCTTTATTTTATATGAAATCCCATGGATTTTGCGGTGGAATTATTCAATTGCCAGAGACGATGACCCTGAATGGGAATATATTCCATATTTGGATAGACAATTGTTTATAAAATGGTGGGATAGGTATAATGCTTCCCATCTTCAGCCATCTAATTTTGTGGTCCAATTTGTGGCACCTCAATTATTGGTGTCAGCCTCTTCTTCAGTCTCACCTAAGGACTTTTCTACACATATTCTGGCATTAAAACAGCAACATGGAAATCTATCTAAGGAAGACTTCAGGAAACAAATTTTAAAAATCTTGGACAGTGAAGAGATCAGTTCTCAACCTTCCTCTAGTTCTATGGATGAAGATGTGGTCAAGTCAGAAGATGGTTCAGAAGACTTAAATGCTAATGAAGACGATTGCTATGGACTAATTTCCTAAAAGGTTTTTTCAAGATAAAGCTCTGTTCGACTCCATTATTTTCCAAGGACACGTATTCGCTTTTCTAGAAGGGAATCTTTGGGCTTCGTTTTTTTGGTCTTTGTCTGCCACTTCGTTCGGACACGTATTTGCTTTTTTCATAAAGCAAAAAGTATGGGTTATCCTTATCTTGGATTCCCTACCACGTATTCTATTGTTATTGGTTGTTGTAATTTGGCGATAAGATTCTATCTCGAGGAAATCTTATCTTGTTGTTTTCCTCCTCTATAAATACTTCATTTCTATGAAGGAGAGGAACAAGTTTTTCTTTAGAAGTTTTTAAGTTTTTAGTTCAAGTTTGAGTGTGAGTTTGAGTGTGAATGTGTGTGTAAAATTTGGAGTGTTTTCTTCCTGAGTGCATTTTTCTACCTTTGTGTGTGGATCAAGTTTGCTTTGGTATCAATAAATCTATAACTACTTTGTGAGTATATCTAATCTCTATCTTTGTTATCATTCATTTATATTTATACCGTCTGTTTCATAACTGTTTTAATTAATTCTGATATTCGAGTTCTTGTTAATTTATTTGTTAAACTTGTTTTAATCGCTCAACAGTTGATCATAAAATGATAAGAAAACACCCTACAATAGACCCGCTCAACAGTTCATCATAAAATGATAAGAAAATACCTTACAATATAGACCCACTCAACAGCTAATCATAAAATGATTAGAAAATATCCTACAATAGTCCCGCTCAACAGCTGATCATAATTAATTAATTAATCTTTTTTTGTAGACCCCCTCAACAGCTGATCATATAAAATGGTTAATAAACCCTCTCAACAGCTGATCATAAAATGTTAACCGCTTCCCCACACTTAAATATAACATTGTCCTCAATGTTCTAAAGATAAAATTAAAAGCCGTAACAAGGAGAAACTGTTACCACTTGAGGATATTACCGTATGCATGAGCGTGGATGCCTCCCAGTAAATGCAAAATTTAAAGTCTTTATCCATACATCAAATACCACAAAATGGCTAATCATATTTCAAAATTGTATACCAATAGTCGAAACAATTGTTGGTCCATAATACCAAATAGATCTAACACAAATATGAGACAACTGCACTGTTTAAAAAAAATTGAATAGAAGGAGCACATCCTCATCTAGGGTTTCTGTCAAGACAACTGGATTTATGTAAGGCGCAAAATTGAGCTTCATATGTGTGTCTCAATAAATAGATTCATCCGAAAAACGGGTCTCTAATACCTGGGTTACCCCCTAGATAGTAGCATGAGGATCTGGTTGCGAAGTATGAATAGACTCAAGTAATATCTCAGACACACAAAGCTCGAGTCCCAAGTTAGGGACTTAAATTAGGGATACATGACAATCACAAGAACCATTACTCCCCCCAAACTTAGGGTTTTCACTACTCTCAGACAAACCTCTAACTATTGCTTGAATTTCCGGATCCGTAGAATCTGAAAAATACACGAGAGCTTCCTCTAGATCACTACCCCCAAACTTAGGGTTATCATTCTTCTACGATAGGCCTAGCACTATTGCTTGAATTTCAGGGTCCATATAATCTTTAAAATACTCAAGAGCTTCTTCACACATCTGATCTAAGAGAATGGTTTCCTCAAATTCATCTAAAGAATCTCCCAGTAAAGTGTCATGCCAATTATCCTGAACTAGATCCTGAACTAAAGTGCTAATCATATTCACTTCTTCTAAATCATTGTTCTCAGAAGGTTGTCTAGTAACATTAAAGACACTTAGTTCAATGGTCGTATTACCAAAGGATATGTTCATTAGTATGGTCCTACAATTCATGACAACATTAGTTGTGGCTAAAAATGGGAGATCTAAAATCACTTGGATTTGAGCACTTGGGTCCTGAATGGTCTGGGTGTCTAGAACAACAAAATCCACAAGATAAATAAACTTATCAATCTCAATCAGAACATCCTCTATGACACCACCAGAGACTTTGACAGACCTATCAACTAATTGTAGTGTCATTTTAGTCGGTTTCAACTTACCAAGACCTAGCTGGGTGTATACATGATATGGGAGTAAGTTAACACTAGCTCCTAAGTCAAGTAATGCTTATCGACCATATGATTCCAATTGCACAAGACATGGTAGGGCATCCAGGGTCCTTATACTTAGGGGGTGTTTGGTTCAGAAGAATTTAACTTACTTGACCAGCTAAAAAGGTTTTCTTATGGATATTAAGCTTATGCTTTCGTGTACAAAGATCTTTAAGGAACTTGGCATAAGCACGCATTTGCCTGATTGCTTCTAATAACGGAATGTTGATGTTCACCTGCTTAAATGTTTTCATTAATTCGTTGAAAGTCGACTCCTTCTTTGTTGGGGATAATAATTGTGGATATGGGGCTTGATAGACGCATTTATGTGTCTATTTTCATCTCTTTTATGTATAGTGTTAGTACCAATTTCTGTATTAATTTTGGTATTTTATCCCTTGTAGGTGTATTTTGGAGGAATAGGCTTTTGCGGGAAAATTGGCTCGAAAAGTTTTTAAAGGCTCCTGGGAGGACATTTGCTATTCGGACCATCGGATAAGGGGTAACCTTTCCCCTTCACATTCAAATTCTGAAAATGGGCGGGAAACCAAAAACTTAAAAACGTGTTTCCTGGCAGATTTGGTGATGGATTTTTAGAGGTGTTTGAGGTCGATTAAACCTCTGATTTTCATAGGGTAGACTCCTTATGGGTCTAGGAATCTAACATGGGTGTTCAAATCGATTAAAATGGGATCAATCGACGGGTTTTGATCTCAACAGAAAAATATGGAAAGTCACGTGTGTGACCGATTTTAGGAAATTTTAGAGAGATTAAAGGCAATATTTTCTTCCCAAAGCTTAATATATATCTAAGGAAGAGTTTAGAATCAAAAGGAAAGCCCAGATATGCGTGGAAATTCTAAAACAAGAAATTGCCGCAACTTTGCCGTGAAGAGAAAGAAAGAGATTTCGGAAGATTTTGGAGAGATTTAATCGCTCTTTTTGATATAAATAGATTGGTTGGGTCATATAGAAGGGGTGTCGAGAGTTTGGGGGGCTGAGGAGGGCTGAGGAGGCGAGAATCAGAGGTTTACAGGCCGCTGCTGCTGCTGTTTTCTGCTGGTGCGGAGCTGAAGAACACGAAGAACATAAGACGCACACTGAACAGTCGCGAAGAACACGAAGAACTTCGACCCACACATAACCGTCGCAGAAGCAGTCTTATATTCTTGTTTATTAACAGCACTTCAGTTGTATCGGTGATTCTGTAACGCCTTAAAAGCGTTGCAGATTCGCTGTATTATTATTTCTCTTCAATAAAAACACCTTTTGAGCCATGTTTCTATCTTTTGAGCATGTTTTTACCATGAGGAGCTAAACCCAAACACTGGGATGACGGAGGAAGACGAATATCATACTTGGGGTAATTTTATTAATTCTTTTTAAGACTTTTGCATTAATTTTAATTGAAAATATGATTTGAATTAATTGGTTGTCATTTAATTTGATGATGTATGCTTAGCTTAGGTGTTTTGATACATCATGCTTAGGATTTACAATCAATGTTTTGAGAATCTACCTTGGCAAAAATAGAGTCCTTGTCTTTCTTGAGCTAAAATTGTCAAAGAATTAATAATTGAACCTTATGTTTTGAATTCGGTGGAATCCCGAATCCCAGTACCTCTCAACATTGTTTAATATTTTTGTATATATTTTTATTAAATTTAAAAACTCGAATCTTCACAAGTCCGAGTGAACGACAACATTACTTACCACTTCAAAATACATCAGGGCTCTAGGCACAAAGGTAGTCCCATTAGTCTAAAATAAATCTAAAAACTCTAAACCTAAAGACAAGTCCCAATCGGCAACGCCAATAATTGATTTAGTATTGTACAGTGGTAAATAATATGGATCGTTGAGACTTGTGAAGGTTCTCGAATTTAGAATAAATTTTAATACTAAGATAAAGAAAATTAAACAAATTTGATGTGAAAAATGATTGAGAATACTGAGGCTAAGGATTCCACCATTCACCAATATTTATGTGATTCAATATTAATTTTTATCATGCAATTCTAGACAATATAGCTCCAATCAAAAGAAATTGTGATTCTAAATTATTGCCTATATTATAATTTCAAAACATCAATTATTAATCGCAAGAATGAAGCATCAAAAGCCCTAAACTAAGCATACTCCATCAAGAGAAAACACAACTAATTAATAAAAATCATTTACTCAATTTTCATTCGGTGCAAATAATCATACAAGAATTGCATAAATTAATTTAAATAAATTTTACCACATAATTATTGAAAGAATGGCTTCCTCCATTGCCCAAGAGATTGTTTTTAGCTCATCATGTTGGAAATACGCTCAAAATATGAATTCATTGATCAAAAGTGCTTACAAATGATGAAAAGGAGAGAAATCAAGTAAACCAGGAATTTGCAACGTGTGAGAAGCGTTGCAAACTCACTGTTACAATGTATGATACAAGAGAAGTGTATTAGTCATTGTTCAACTGTCGCTGGAAAGACGGTTGCAAAACCGAGAAAAAACCACGGTTTAGTAACAACAATCTTGCTCAGCATAATGTTCTTCGTGTTCTTGATGCAGCAGCAACAGCATAAATTTCTATAACTTGATTTCCATGCTCCGTTTTCCTCCCAAACTCTCTCCCAATCACTCCCTTCCCTTCTCCCGACTCCAACTATCCCTTTTATACCCAGAAGGCACAAGAAATCACTGTAATAACTCCCATAAAATCTTTTTTCCTTTTGCGGGAATACTTTCCCTTTTTCTTCTCTGTTTTAATTCACACGCATCTGTTGCATGCATAATCACTCCAACACGCTGATTTCATGTTCCATACATGTCCAGAAGTGGTTAAACTCTGTAAAGACACACGCCAACCTTAGTATAACTCGTGAAAGAGTTAACAGAACCCGAGTAAAGCTCAACCCCGATTTTATCTCCAATCCGATGTTCTACCCAATTTTAATCGATTCCAAGGACTTTACCAGCTCAGTTGGGTCCAAATAGGCCCAAAGCAACCAAATCCAGTGTTGAGTCTCACTCAAACTCCTCACAATTCCAAACAAAACTTTTTGTATGAAGATGAACCTGAGAATCTGCTTTTCTTCAAATCCACTATTCTAGCCAATTCTGGTGCAAACAAAGAACATTATCATCTCTGTTTATTCCATGAGGACAAACCCAAAAAGTTTCAACGATTTAGTCTCCCTTTAACACCTCCAAAATCCAAACCCTAATTTTGGTTTTCTGTTTAACCCATTTTCCCCTCATGAATGCAGTTCAAACGAGGAAGAAGAAGGTGCCCCTTAACCAATCTGATGGGATGCCGATAGTAATTGGGTTCCCCCATTCCATTTGTGGGGTACCCTTAGAAATTTTCATGGGTTCCTTTAATACTTTCGGGGGGTGGGGGTGCAAATAACACTTTTTGGGGCGTCTCCAAAATACTTCCGGGGTGCCTTTAACAACTTTTCGAGCCGATTTCTCCATAAGAGCTTATTTTCTTGAAAAGACTTAAAACATGTTTATTAGCGAAAAATTGAGTCCTAGCTAATGTAGTTATGGGTGAAAATGTGTCGCACTTACGTGCTTATCATTAATTCGGGACCTGTCTGTTGTAAGCCCCTGGCCTAAAAAGGGTATATAACCGGCCCTAAGAGCATTAGGCTGAAGAGGAACCGAGCCACCTGGAAAAGCATGACCACCTGACTCATAAGGAAACCCGGAAGGAGAAAACATAGTAGAGCGGCCGCCATTTGAGCCTTGAAAACCGCCAAAATTAAGACCACCTCGGATACCCTCTTCGTTCTTATAGAGACGAAAATGCTCATTCCATTTGAACCCAGATGTGTGGATCATCCCGTGAAGCTTATCAACATCAGTCCCACACAATCTTTTGTACAAGGTAAAAATCAACTGGAAAAAGTCATCTGGAATTTTATATCTCCCTGAACGAAAGGAAAGAGGGGTAAAAAAAAACGGATTGAGAGGAAGATGTCCACTTATAATTGACATCGTAAGGGTCCGTATTGAAAAAAGAACGCAACCTTTGATCGGTTACTAACAGTTCTCTACCATACTCCCAACTCCCACAGATGATGATTGGGTTAATATCGTTTTCATCATGGTAGGAAGGGTCAGAACCAAAGTGCTCAAGTTTTGAAAACCCTAGACCCAAAGAAAGCTGGTCAAATTTCCAGTGAATGTATTTCAACATAGATGAAACTGGAACAACGATAACATCGTATTTCTGAAAAATATCCAGGGCATCCATCCTACAACAAGGATCTTTACATGAATTACTATGTCTAATGTCCTTAGTCATTAACACAAAAAATCCATTGGTCATCTGACCAGGGGAACAATCTACAAGCATGAGATATTCATGAATCATAGGATCAAGAGGAAGATTAATCACTGCAAGAAACTCTGATAATAAAAGCTCACCATCCCTAAAACTATAAACTCGTGAAACCCTACCATAAGGTGGAGACGGTGACGGCCGGAGAATCCTAAAACTCTGGAGGTAGAGATAAAGGAGACGTAATTCCTTGATAATGATGATAGCAATTCCAATCGAATAGTTTGAAGAAGAAAAAAGTGCAAAAGAAAAGGATGAGAATTGGAATTTAAAAAAGAGAATTTTCAGGACTTTCCTTTTATACTAAGTAAAAGTGGGAAAGACGAAAGGGTTGTAACCGGTAAAACGGTAAATTACTCCCACGTCTCTACACGCATTAAAGAAACGTATAGTGGTAACCCATTACTACAAGTAAAAAATTACAGAACTGACGGTGGGTAAATAATACCAAACTTTTGGTATTCCAAGAAGGTGAACAATGATAAGGGCATAATTCATATGATACGTAATGATGCTTACGAGAGTTCTTGTATATACAAGGAAAAGACGAAACTTTTCCATGACAAGATGATTTCTCGAAGAGTTTTGTTGTGGGCAGAAAATTCTTTTATTTAATTCTCGTCTTAAACTATTCCCTGGGAAGCTAAGGTCCAGATGGATTGGACCGTTTGTTGTTACTAATGTTTTCTCTTATGGTGCAGTTGAAATTTCTAGTCTTAGAGATGGGACAACTTTAAAGGTGAACAGACATAGATTGAAGCCATATTATGAAAGCATTGCTTATGTGAACATGGAATAAATTGAGCTTCGTGATTTACTCCCTCTGGAGGAGTAGCACAATCAGAATGCCAAGTCTGGCTGGGGACATTAAACTAAGCGCTACATGGGAGGCAACCCATCGGTTTTGTATCTCTATCCCTTTTATTTTAATTTTTCTTAGTTTTTCATATCATATTTTTCATTCCCATCTTAGATTTTACAAAGTCCTATTTCTATAATGAAAGTTTTGACGAACATTATTTTCGTCAGAAAATTCTGACTGCGTTCTTGTCACGAAAACAGCTCTCGAGACTTCATTCGAAGTCCGATTTGAGTGGTTGACCCCAACTTTTAAAGAGGACAGACATACCTTTCTTTTAAAAAAATAAAATTTAAATTCGGAGTTTCTTAAGTTGGACCGATTGGCCTGGACATTTGAGTTTCGGTATTTTTTCCAGAACTTTTTCAGATTGCATGTCTGTCAGTCCGGAGGACATAACTTTTAGACCGTTTATCGAAACACTGTGCCCTTTCGACACATCATAGAAAAGACGTAGGCGAACAACTTTCGTATAGGATGTTTTTCCTACTTCCCTACCCATTTGTACAAATTCGAGTTTTTCCAGGCTATTACGTAAGAAATCAGAATTTTTGGTTTTGAAAATTGAGGACAATGTTGAGTTTAAGTGTGGGGAGTAGTTAAGCATGTTTGGCTAGTATATTATATTAGTATTCACTTTCTTAGGCCACTTTTAGTATGCATATATAAAAAATAAAATAAAATAAATAATATATACTCTTTGATTTCTTGCATACTTGAGACTTCATCTTTTGGAGTTAATTATGAGCTATTTAGGATGACACTAAACCTTTTAAGGTTGAAACAGTTCTTACGGCTATGGATTGAGTCTCACTTTATCGTTCTACAATCTTTAATTATATATACGTTCATAATTGAATGTGAAACTCAGGTGCTAGCAATAGCATGGTAGTCGTTTGAAAGATTCGTCCTCGCAATTTTTCATTACTGAATCACTTTCTTTTTATTTTAAGGTTATATGTTTCTCTAAGTGATGTGGTGGGATCCTAGTACTGCCATGGATGTTGTAGCAAGGTAATCACTGGTTGAGTATATAAAAGCCCCATAAGACAATTGTCTTACACTCAAAAAGAGTGTGCCAAAAATAAAATTATATATATATATATATATATATAAGGCTCCTCTTCATATACCGACATTATTAATAATACAAAGAGAAGATTCTTCCTATCTCCGTCACCTAAACAAGTGTGGAACGCAGGATCCATGAGAATTAATCAAGTAATCGATGAAATGAGTGAAACCTATCATCATTATTTAGCAAGTCAAAAAGACTATTGACGAGGTTCTCGACACTTTGATAACAATATGTGCGAAGCGTTTTCCCTGTCTCCGTCGCCTAAACAAGCGTGGAATGCAGGATCCACGGGAACTATCACATATTTGCTGAAAAGAAACATGCGCTTAGAGTATCTAATCATGTTGTCGAGTTAAATGGGTGCTTATCTCAACTATTGCGCTAAATATATATATATATATATATAAATCCTTTGACGACATTCATACAAGAATTTTGGGTGACATCTTTCTCCTTAGTCAACATTTGCACACTTCACTATTTTATTTCCATTATCTTATCTATCCATATGATTTCAGTATGCGAGTGTTGCGGCAAAAATGTTTCTTATTTTGAGAAACATTGCAACAAGTACAATGACTATCTTAGTAGAGTTTTTTCAATCAGGTTGAATGTCACACGTAAGTAATTGCTTATGTGTGATGATTGGAATTTATGTGGGATGTTTGCAGCAAAAGAACTACGCAGCCTAATTATTTAGCTTTCTGCTTTGTGTCTATCCTTAGTAGTTCTTCCAAGGCGAGAAATTGGAGTAGGTTTTGTGGGTATACCTCTTGTAAACCCTCACGAGACGATAACTCGTCCACTAGGGACACTTAGGGGTTTAAAGATATGTTGCTTTAGCTAAATGTAACCGTTTTCTCAACGAAAGGGAGTTGTTGTATTTAGGATTATTTTTATTTAGTTTTCTCGAGGACTAGCAAAATCTAAGTGTGGAGGAATTTGATAAGTGCATAATTCATATGATTTTAGTGTCCATTCCATACTTGTTTTAACTATTATTCTTGCATATTTTCGTATTATTACTCTTGTTTTCTCTTATTTGTCTCTATTAGGTGAATCATCCAAAAATGAGCTACAAAGTGCTAAAAATAGCTAAGAAGATAAGTATTCCAAGTATCCAAGTGCCCAAGTCGAAGAGAAGTAGAAGAAGTGCGACAAAAAGGAGCAAAACGCTCAAAATCAAGAAACGGGCCAAAGACCAGGCTTAACTCATTCAAATTCAGGATTTCTCATCACCATCTTGAATATAATTGAAAGAGGAAAAGAATGCAAAAAGAATGAGGTCATTCCGAGTTCGGACGAAGAAGTTGTGGGCAAAACAAGCTTTTTATCGAATACCGAAGACAAACCAGTTTGCAAACCGGTATGCAAACGGGAGTAACTGAAATTTCAGTTTGCAAACTGGTATGCAAACTATTGAAGGCCAAAATTCATGGTTAGGGTCTTTCTTTCGAAATTTCGGGTCAGGTTCTTGAACCGACATAGATACTTGATGGCCAAGCAATGTAAACCTATATAAATGGGTATTAGGTCATGAATGAAGGAACATCAAGAGGTCACGAAATTGTAAGGTTTTGAGAGAAGAAACAACACACGGAGCAAAAGCTAGGGTTTCGGAGCGATTCCTCTTTCGTAATGTTGTCTCTTAACTTTTCTTATATGTATATCATGGATGCTTCTAGATCCATGAGTAGCTAAACACCTATTGATTGAGGATGAATTCTAAGATGTAAACAAGATTTGAGTTATTATATTAATCTACTTTGAAGGTCTTCATATGATTATAGTTTGTTTATACTATAATGAATATTTATGATTGATTTATAGATTTTTTAGGTGGCCAACTAAATTTATTTATTGATTTAATTTATTGCTAGTATTGAGTTAGGAGATAAGTAATCGTCAAATAACTTGTACACAAATAGAGAACACGAGACCTTACAGAGGGATTCTGTGGAGCGATTGTGAGTATAAACAACACTAGAAAGTGGACCTTGAGCTAAGAGTCTAACTACTAGGATCAATCTATAAATTCACAAAAGATAAAGCGTTCGACCAAATTACACCTTGAGTGAGTTACTACTAGGTGGTTTAGACGAATAGAATCTGGTATTGGAGAGCTTCCGTACTCAGTGATAAAAGGAATTTAGGGAATAACACTGAGCTAGCTGTTATTCCACGGTTGGTGATAATCTATGATTAACGACGATTAGAAAAGTATAATAACTCATGGACGGTTTATTAACGAAGAAGGATTCCTCGATCATATTTCTCTATTGATTTATTTGCTTTGATTATTTTATTTTGTTTAAAATCTAAAACAAAACCCCCCTTTGTGACACTTTGACAACTAAAACTCACTGATCTTCGTGGGAACGATCCTTGTTTCAATTATATTACCAGTTAATTGTGTGAAAATAAGATTATTAATTTGATTGCACTTACGACAGCCATCAAACAACACACCAAAATTGAAAAATACGCTATTAATTAGCACTGGAATAAAGCAACATTTTTAAAGAATATGTGAGTACAAAAAATATGTTGTGCCACGTGGCACAGCATTAAAGGTGGAGCAACTTATTATGTTACAACGATGCACACTACATCTTTCCTTGGGATGCTTAGTTGTGAAGCTATCTCCCTTAACGTGTGGCGCACTATTAAAGGAGGGAGTAGCAAAGTAAGCTACAACGGACTACGCCAAATCACTACCAAGATTGCTTAACTTTTAGGCAACAGGGTGTAGTGTAGGCACATGGGTGTGTTTGTCAGTCAGAGGTAGCTCAGCAGTCTACACAGCTTTTAGTACGAAGTCGCGTTCTTTAACCACGCGGGCTCAGAGTACGTGGCATCCTATGACTGGGAAGGAACATGGCCAACGAAGGTACAACTTGTACGGAGGTTTCACAGTTCACGATGGCACGTAGGGGGAGCTAAGGTGGCATCGTCTGATTGGAGATGGTGGGCGGCCAACGAAGGTACCATATTGACCAAGGACCGTTGGATCTCAATGGAACAGAAGACAACAAAGATATCCATGATGCATGTGGAGCTATAAATACCCATCCTTATCTCAAGAAGAGGGGGGACAATTTGGGTTGGTTAGGAATTAGGGAAAAAGCTCTCTCTCTCTACTCTTTACTTCTAGAGCTTCATACTTTCTTCAATGGAGTTCTTCCACTCAAATGTAACAAGATCAATAATAAACTTATCATCTTTACCCATGGACAGAGGTTAAGATTAACCGAACCACGTAATCTCTTGTGTGATTTATCACCTTAGTTGTACTTACATTATCTTTTCACTTAACTATTTACTTACTGAGTTATCTCTGTTCTCTAAGTTATCTCTGTTTTCTGAGTTATCTTTGTTCTCTGAGTTATCTCTGTTTTCTAAGTTATCTGTTTATCTGAGATATCTCTTTATTTAGCTTATTTGCTTACTCGTCTCTGTTTTGCAGACGTACCTTTGTTTTCTTAGTAACTTCTCTTACGAAGTATCTTTACTTACTTAGTATATGATCTCCTGAGCAGATCTCATTTCGAACGTACCTTTTATTTACTCAGCAGTATCAGTTCAACTGAGGTATCCATACTACTTAGTATATGATCCTCTGAGCTGCTCATATTACGTAGACTATGGGAAAAATAGTAGTCATAGAATAATTGAGCATCACGAGATTGATTAGCTCGATTACTGAGCAAAATACAGCTCAAAGACAAAGTATGGTGCAAAAATCAACAAAGCCTTTGTGGCGGTACAAGATACCTAGTCTGACATCAAAAGACGAAATATCAATGAGTATATAATCAGATCTAGAGTATCTTTGAAAAGATACTTACCTTTTGAAGGGAAAAAGGAACAGGTGTATCATCTAAAAAATCCCAAAATTCCCAATAGTAACTTGGGAAGAGGCGCTCAGATATGCTACCTCATCTGCGGCAATTTGGATAAATATCTAAATAGACGCCACCATAACCCATCCATAAACAACTTGGGAAAGAATGCGCACCCGAGGAGGCGCTCGGGTACTCCATCCCATCTGAAGAAACTTGCAAAAGGGAGTAACACCTAGAAAAGGGACCAGATACCCTATCCATCTAAAAGCCAAACCACATAAATCGGCATACATGTAAAAGCTATAAGCCACCTAAAGAGGTAGCAAACAGCTAAGACATCGAACCAGCTGAGATATCAAAGCAAAAAATGAACTGGTGTTTAATAAAAGAAGTCTGCAGACTTACTTTAATTAAACTGGGGGCAAATATGTAGATGAAAAAAATATAGCATCTACCCAAGAACTGGCAGCTGAAGAGTAATACAACTAAGATACGAAATAAGACTCAAGGTCAGACGTAGAATACCTGAACCATATGTCTATTAATCAAGACATAAGCGATCAAACAAGATAGACACATGAAGTTGGGCGCGGAATACCTGAGTCCATATGCGAAGCTAAAGAAGATTCTCGATGTTATCAGCTAATGGAGAACCAGGAAACCAACCCCAGGTCGGTATAAGCACAAGGAGGGAAATTATCGAAGTCCAGGATGTCATGTGCTTAGTCATCTACATGCAATTATCGTGGTCATGTAAGGTAAATAGACGGAAAGGATGATGATGTAAACAAGTTGTATCTGATAATAAGAACCAGACTTCAGACAATTCTCTCCCCTCTATCTGATTCTCTTCTAACCTCCATTGACCTTAACCGACTTAGAAGATAATCAGTAAATCCATATCCGATACCGTCAGAATCCTAATCGGAGATCATAAAACAGAGTAGGAATCGTGATCGCATCCCAAACAAAGGACAACGGTAGTGAATTTGCGAAGGTACGAGTTTGATATATCTTCAATAATTGAACATAGTTTTCTAGGCATGAAATCAATCCTAAGTTCACTACACAGTCTAGTATTAAGTTATAAAGATTATGTCTATGTTGCAATTACGAAGTTCAAAAGATAACGTTATACTTCGTAATTCAATATACTAAGGTTGTAAAACAACTGTAAATTCTTACTTGACACTTTGATCATAATAAGATGATCAAGTCGCTAATACTAGAGTTTCATGTATATAAGTTCGCATGTTATATTTTCAATCTAAACGACTTGATAGTAACAATATAAAAATGGAAATAAGTCAAGTCTTGTATTACTAACCTCAAGTAGAAGGATGATGTCTTCGTTAATGTCGATACATCTTCAGAATATTCAGGTATTCAGAGTTATACTTGTATGTCTTAACATTTATAGACTTTGTAGTCTAACCTAACAAAGTTGACTCTAGTAATCTAATCAAGCAACCTTTTGAGTTTTGACACTAAAATATGACAACCAACCTTAACATACCAACGCTTGGCGGGTTCAACCTAGCAATGCTCTAACAGACTCTCATTCTCAAAGGAGTTCAGGAGGTATTTTATGTTTGTGGGATTCTTCTAAAATAGAGGTTTCAGATTTTCTCATGGGTCCTTATTTAATCATTATTCTCTGTAAGGCTATTGATTCTTCTTTTGAATGAATGGTGTCTGGTATCTATGCGCCTTGTCCTTCTTACGCAGAATAAGTGAAGTTGTTTTGGATAGGTTACTAGCGTCCATTCCTTGGGAGATAGAATATCCAAATGTATACAACAAGATCTTGCACGTCTGGTCTCTGATCATAGCCATATAAATCTCATCTGCGATGGTTTGAAGCGTGGTACATCACCATTCCGCTGTGAGTATTTCTGGTTCTCACACCCTGATTTTATTTTTTTAATTAAAAATTAGTGGGAGTCTTTCTCTGTTTCAGATAATCTTGGGTTTGTTTTCTGCAAAAATCTACAAATGTTAAAGTCTGAGCTAAAGAGTGGAAGCAAGCATGAATATGGAGAATTCGAGAGGAAGTCGGAAGAACTGGAAGAGACCTTCACTAACTTGGACATTGAGGAAAATATCCATAATGGATTGCCTGATGCTGAATGGGATTAGAGATTTGTTGCTAGACAAGAGTGGTACAAATTCACTTTAGTGAGAACTGAGAAGCGGAGAATTAGAGACAGAGCCAATGACATCAAGCGTAACGAAAACAAGATTTTTTTTATTTTTTTTGGGTTGAGGGGGGGGGGGTTAGGAATTAAAAATTTGAAGAAAAAAAAGAATCAAGCTCTTTTATGTGAATGGTCTTGGAGGTTTTCTACTGAGAAATATGGGGTAGGAGATGTGGGTTGGTTGGCAAAAATTCCAAAATGTTCGTATGGCAGGTCTGTCTATAGAGCAATAGTGAACTGCAATATGTTCTTTCTTACACATGTCAGATTCAAATTGCATTCTGGTAGAAATGCAAGATTTTGGAAAGATGCCTAGCTATATGATAAACCTATCAAAGATTGTTATCCTCATTTTTTTTTATTGTCTATAGGTCCAAGAATATGAAAATTGTTGAAGTTGGTGTAACTGAGGAAGTTGGTGTTATTTGGGATCTAATATCACCTAGAAAACTTTATGGTGCAGCTGCAGGGGAACACTCTATTCTTGTATTAGATTTAAACTCCTTTTCCTTCACTTATGATCTTGAGGATGAGCTATAGTGGACCTTATGCTCAAATATTTTTCTTATGTTAAATCTCTTTATGACCTCCTCACTGCTATTGATTCAGGACATGAAGATAATGCAATTTTTTTCTTCATCTGAAAGCAGGAGAACCCTCCTAAGATTAGTTTTTCTATGGAACATTGCACATGGTAGATTACCAACAAGAGATTTTTTAAGAAAAAAAAGGTATTGATGTTCTAGCTGATTGTCTTTTTTGTAGTGAACCTGAAACTACTTGTCACTTGCTGCTTCACTGTACTTTTGCAAAGAACATTTGGAGTAAATTTATGGAAAAGCTTAACTGGTTTTTTGCAATACCTGAGTATCTCACTACTGTCATTCAATCCTGGCGCTTGAATTAATCTTCACCGCAATAACTTCATCTGGAACTTACTTCCTGCAGCAGTTCTTTTGTGAATTTGGTAAGAAAGGAATGTTAGAGTCTTCACTGACAAGACTTCTAATGATATTTCGGTCATTAATAAGGCAATATAATGTACTGCCTCTATTCTCGGTCTTCAGCAGTCAAAGAATTTGAACATATTTCCTCTTTAGATGTCATGAATAACTGGCACTCGACTTACTTTGAGATGCACTAGTGTTGGCTTGGGACTGTAGTCCATATGTAGACCATTGTTATTTTTTTATTTTATTTTTGTTTGTTTGTTTGTTTAGCCTGTTTATGGGTTTTACCGTCGACTGAATTGGGGATTTTTTCTTCAATTTTTTTTCATTTTCAGAGAATTTTCTTCATTAATTCAGGTGAATTCAACGCTTGATTTCAATGATTGGTGGTGATTTTTCTTACATTCTTTGTCTGAATAAGGTTTTCTGTTGAGTTTTTCGATTATTTTGATAGAATTCGAGTTTTATCAAACTATGGAATCTGGATCGAAGATGAACAATAATAATTTTAGTTTCTTTTCTTCTGAATTAAACGAGAAGAGAGTTGAGAATGAAATATCTTCAGTGGTTCCATCTCTATACATTCCAGATGAGGATATAGATGAAAGTCTAAATTATTAGAAGTTTAGTTTAATTGGGAGACTTGATTTTGTTAAGATGAAATTTGCTGTTGCTGAAGAATCATTAAAAAAAAACAATGGAAAACATCAGGTAACTATCAATTAATCCCTCTTGGCAAAGGTTTTTTCATCAGTAAGCTAGCTAATGAAGTAGATATGAAATATATTTGGAATGGGTTTTGGAAAGTGGAATCTCAAATACTTAAATTGAGACTTTGGGAACATAATTTTAATCCTGCTGCTCAGAAATCAACTTCTGCATTTGTTTGGGTTAATTTTCCAAGCTTGGGAATTGAGTATTGGAAACAAAAAATACTTATGTCATTGGGTGATGCCATTGGAAGAGCTATAAAGGTAGATAAAACAACTCTTAAGAGGGAAGTAGGATATTATGCTAGTGTTCTTGTTGAAGTGGATTTAGCAAATATTGTACCTCATCATGTTTTAGTAAAATCTAAATATGGTAGTTTTGAGCAAGAGGTACAAATTCCTAAATTACCAAGTTTCTGCATCCATTGCAAAGTGGTGGGACATTTAGTAACTGAATGTAGAGTGATGAGAAAAGAGCCATTACAAAATGAAGTTGTTGATGTAAATCCCAATATAGTACAAAGGAAGATTTGGAAGCAGAAAGGGAAGAAACAACAACAACATATTGGGTTTGATACAGTAAAAACTCCATATATTAATAGTCTTGGGACTTCATAAAATTATTAATATATGGAGTTTATTAATATAGGGAGGTATGCCAAAAAAAATGATTTTTTTTTCTTCTAATTCAAAGTATATAAATGATAATGGATGTGAATGTCTTCCTCAATCATCCAAATGAGCAACAAGTCGTATATGCTTTAACGGAAGAAGAAATCATCGATGGAATTAGACAAGAAACAGAGAGGGATAATCCTGATGATGGTAGTACGGAGATACAAAAAGTTTCATGCCAAGAAGCTTTAAACATGCTCGAAAAGTTGGAAATGTTTTGGCTTCAACAAGAAGGTGCAATGGTAATGAGGTCTTATGCATCCGCAAATCAAAAGATGTGATAACAATCCAAAAAGTTACATCCTTTTCTCAGATGACTATAGATAAGTATTTTAGTTTATCTTAAATTTTGATGTAACAACATCTATATATATATTTTTTTAATATATGTAACAACATCTATAAATTTTCAATAGTGATATTATAATAATATATGGAGGCAAATTCCTTATGGCGGGACTAAAAAAATCTATTAATATTAAAATATGGAGGTTATTACTATTTGTAACTGGCCCAAGTTGGGACTATGATTTTTTATTAATATATAGAGTTTATTAATATATGGAGTATCAATATATGGAGTTTTTACTGTATATGCTTTACCCCAAAATCTCAAATGTCAAAGGAAGTTGAGAATGGAAATTTTTAAAATACAGTTCAAGCAAATAGTCTTACTCCAAAGGAGAAAGAGTCCTTAATCCATGAGGAGCTGTTAAGTGATAATGAGGAATTTGATGCAGTTATACCTCCTTTAAATAATAGTGGTAAAAGTCAATCTTCTGGTTTTTCTGGAGCTATTGATTCTCCAAAGGAGTTTCCAGTTTTATCTGTTGAGAAATTACTTCACATAGCAAACAGTATTCCTCCTAATCTGGAAAGTGCTAGTACTTCTAAGAGTGGCACAGAGGGAGATAATTTAGTGACACAAATAAATGTTAGTAGAGCTAAAGTCCAATTTGGTGAATTTACTGCACTTGGTTCTCCAAGTAAATTTCATGTGTTGGTTGATGTGGTTGAGAAACAATTAGGTGTGGGTAAAGAAAAATATGAGAAAGTTACAACTGATTTGAGCAAGGCAGTTAAAGGTAAAAATTCTGGTAGTATTTCTCTTATACAAACTAGAAAACAACCTGCAAGAAATTTAGTTAAAAATAATAAAGGAGTGAGAAGTCCTGGAACTTCTCAAACCAATTTACTTCAATGAGAGTCATGTTCTGGAATGTCAAAGGCTTGAAAAGAACAAGAGCCAAATACAAACTTAGAAATTTAGTGAATCAATTCAATCCTTCTTTACTTTAGATAGCTGAACCTAAAATTAGAGTTTCTGGTAATTATGTTAAGAATTTGAGGCTGCCTGGTATGAATCAAATGATAATTCAAAATGCTTGTGATGGTAGTAAGGAAAATATTTGGTTATTCTGGCACTCTTCTCTTACTACTCCTACTGTTATATCAGCTACAAAACAAGCAATAACTGTTAAGGTTGGAGAAGTTCCTGTCACTGGAATTCATGCAGCTTGCTTAACTGTGGATAAAAGAGAATTATGGGATGAGTTGGAGAAGATACATGAAATGAATTATCCTTGGCTTGCCATTGGTGATTTTAATGCATTTTTGAGTAGTGATGAAAAAGTTGGTGGTAGAAGACCTTTAAGAATAGCTATGCAAGAATTTAGAGATCGTTTAAATATTTGTGATCTAATACGAGCTCCTAAATCAAGTATACAATATTCAAGGTGCAATAATAGAGTTGGGCAAAAGAGAATTTTGTGTGATTTGGATAAGGCTTTTTTTAATGTCAAATGGCTGGAAATATTTGATGGTTGGCAGTATAAGGTGGGTGTTAGAGGGACTTCTGATCATGGGCCCATAATGGGGAATACAATGGGTGTACCTAAACCAACTAACATTCCTTTTAGATACCAAGCTGTGTGGACTTCTCATCCTGACTTTCTAAAAGTGATTCAAAGCTCTTGGGAAGAAAATATTATTGGTAATCCTGCTTTTGTGTTTATGGTTAAACTAAAAAGATTCAAAGAATTTGTTAAAAAGTGGAATTGGGAGGTTTTTGGAGATTTAAGAGTAAAAATGACACAAGCTGGAGAAGAGGTGAAAACTGCATCATTGATTTATGTTGCACATCCTGAGAATGTTGAGTTACTAAATCATCTAATAACTGCTAGAGGGAAGCAAGAATTAGTTGTTCAGCAATTTAATGAACTTATGAGAGCTAAGGCTAGAATCAAATGGGTAAAGGAGGGTGGAGCAAATACTTCCTTCTTTCATACTTCTATGAAGATTAGAAAAGCTCATAACAGCATAATTGAATTGGAGGATGAAGCTGGGAATCTGGTGACTAATCAATCTCAAATAGTTGATACTCTAGTTAAGCATTTCCAAAAAAAAATTGAATATCAACCTATTATCTTTGATGAAGGTATTTTTGAGGTAATTCCTAAGGTAATATCCGAGGAAGACAATATTTTTCTAAACTCAATTCCCTCTTTTGCAGAAATCGAAGAAGCTGTCTTTGGAATGGATGCAAATAGCTCACCAGGTCCTGATGGATTTCTTGGAAGTTTTTACAGATTTGCTTGGGATATTGTTGGCCAAGATTTAATAACTGCTCTTCAATATTGTTGGAGGTGTAGGTTTATACCAAGAGGTATGAATTCAAACTTTCTATTTCTACTTCCTAAAGTCCAAGGTGCAAAAAAAGCTGAACAATTTAGACCTATAGGACTTGCTAATTTCAGCTTCAAGATTATTAGAAGAATTATCACATCAAGAATTAGCTCTTTGATTGAGAAAATAGTATCTTGTCAGCAGGGAGCATTCATCAAAGGCAGAAAATATTCATGAAAAAAATTTGTTTTAGCTTCTGAGATGGTGAATGAATTAGATATCAAGAGGAGGGGAGGAAATGTTGGTTTAAAATTAGATATTACACAAGCATATGATTCATTGAGTTGGGACTTCCTCTTTTAAACTTTAAAACATTTTGGCTTCTCTGATGTTGGAATTAGATGGCTAAAAACTCTGTTTGAGTCTGCTAAAATCTCAGTATTAGTAAATGGTGGACCTTGTGGTTTCTTTAATGTGGGAAGAGGACTTAGGCAAGGTGATCCCTTGTCACCAGTATTATTTGTGATAGCTAAAGAAGTGTTGAGTAGGAGTATTTCTAATCTAGTACATGAAGGAAAGATTGTGCCAATGGTTAACAGGAATGGTTGTCAACCTTCACATCTTCTATTTGCAGATGACATTTTTGTGTTCTGTAATGGGAAAAAAAAATCATTGGAGAATTTAATGAAGCTTCCACTGAAATATCAAAAAGCATCAGGTCAGGTTGTAAACAAAATGAAAAGTAAGTGCTTTGTTGGTGGAGTAACTGAAAGCAAAAAAATGTTTATAGCTGAAAATTTACAAATGAAACTTTTTAAATTTCCTGACAAGTACTTGGGAGTGATATTGTGTCCTGGGAGAGTAAAGAACTATCAAGTATGGGGAATGGTGGAGACAATGCATAAAATGTTAGCTGGCTGGATGGGAAAAATGTTGTCTTTCTCTGATTAACTTTGGTGAAGTTTGTGTTATGTAGTATACCAGTATACAATATGTCTGTGTATAAATGGCCTAAAGCTGTCATAAAAGAATGTGAAAAAATTATGAGAAACTTCTTATGGTCTGGAGATCCTACAGTTAAGAGACTCATTACAGTGAAGTTTGATGAAATTTTTGCTCCAATAGCAGAAGGTGGACTTGGAATTAGAAGATTTGAGACTGTGAATAAAGCCCTCCTCATGAAACTACTCTGGAAGATGGAAACAGAAGATGTAGAATGGACAAACTTTATGAATGCAAAGTTTAAGGATAAAAATGGTGCATGGATAACATATCATAAAAAATCCTCAATATGGCCAGGCTTAAGATGGGTGACGAATGATGTACAAGAAGGGTGCAGATGGCTGGTAGGGGATGGAAATGAAATCTCAGTTTGGGGGGATAAATGGATCAAGGAATATGCTCTAAGTGATGTGTATGCTACAAATGATTTTGTTACACAACACAAGAATATGAAAGTCAGAGATTTGATAGTGAATGGTGAATGGAATGTACCTACAGAAATGTTCAATTTCTTTACTATAGAAGACTTACCAATCATTGGTAATGGGAAGGACAAACTAATCTGGACTACTGATTTATCTGGAGAATTTACAGTTAAAAATGCAGTGCAACTCATCAGGAAAAAATATCCTTGTGTTCCTTGGGAAAAACAGGTATGGAATTCCATTATACATCCTAATATTTCAACCAATTTGTGGAAAATACTTAGAGGAGCATGTGCAACAGAGGAGAATTATAGAAAGAAAGGATTCCACACTGCTTCCAAATGTTATTTATGTGGGAATGGATATGATACAATGGATCATATACTATGGTATTGTGATTTTAGTGAGAAAATTTGGCATTGGCTAGGTGGAATGTTTAAATTCTTGATTCCTTCTAACTTCATGGAAGTACTGAAGTGTGTCCAAGGGAAAAGTTCAGCAGTAAGATAAGTTTGGTTTATAAGTGCTTTTACTGTAATGGTGGAACTCTGGTTTGCTAGAGAAGCTGCTATGATGAAGAAAAAACAAATCTGGTGAAGTTCAAAAGAGAGCAGTGTAAGGATGAAGGGTAAAATCAGAGGTTCTGTATATGATATGAGCATCATGATAACATTTGGTATCAAAGGAGTGAAAGTTAGTACATCTGAAGTTAAAGAATGCATCTTTAGGTTTCCTGCACTCAATCAAATACTCATATGATGTGATGGATCCTCTAAAGGAAATCCTGGGATTTCTGGTTATGGATTTGTTGGTAAGAGCAGTACTGGTGGTTACCTTGGTGCAATGGCTGGGGGATTGGGGTTGGCCACAAATTACATTGCAGAGGTGATGGCTCTAATTTGCGCAGGTGAATGGGCTATTAGAAGACAGTTTATGAATGTTTGTTTTAACTTGGATTCAAAGGCAGTACTGAGGGCTTTCAGTTCAGGGAAAATTCCTTGGATGGTAATAAATAGATGGAGAAGAATAAGGGCAAGTCTACATAGAATTTCTTTTAGACATTCTTTTAGGGAAATAAACTTCTCAGCGGATAAAATGTCTAAGAGAGGTGCACTGCTCAGGAGAGGAGAAGTAGATATATAAGAAGAAAAACCAATGTTTTTTGGAGCTCTGGAATGTGAAAATCGATCATATTTTCATTTCTGCTAAATAACTTTTGGGCTTGTCCCTTGGATGGGCCTGTCTTTACTTATCTTTCATTGTATGACTGAGTTTAGTCACTTCTGATCCGGGCATGTCTGGACACAAGTTTTTTGTACATAAACTTTTAGTTTGAACCCTGTTTTACGGCATACAAGAAAATTTCAGGGCATACAGAATAAAGACAAAAACGGGTTGGAAATAGTAAATCCAATTGCCCCTTAACCAAATATTTTTGGTAATGGCAAATTTACCCTTTCTGTATAGTGTTAATAATAATGAATAATTTTGATTAGTGCAATAATTAGTGATTAAGATAATTAAGTTATAAAAGGTTGTGTTGATGATACTTTTTGGGAAGGAAAAAAAAGTTAGGTTTTTTGGAGAATAAGAAGAAGGGGAAGTGAGGAAAAACTTGTATTTTTATGAGCCAAATCCAGAAGATGAATACAGCAATGAGAAACCCAATGCTAACAACACACAAGTATACTTCCAGATTATGTTTAATTTCATTTGGATAGGTTGAAATCATCAAAATATTTATTTTTTTCACCCAAGTTCGGCGAACCAAAGATAGGTTCGGCTTGAAATTATCAGCCGAACCTAACTTGTATACTACAAAACATGAACAGTTCGGCTTACTTGAAATACAATAGTTATTGGCCGAACTTATAGTTTGTAACTTTCGACCTACTTACTAGTTAAATGTTCGGCTAATAAGAAATTTTCATTACAAGACGAACCTTCTCTTGAGAGTTAGGTTCGGTTTTCACTCTAAATATCGTATCAGCCGAACCATATATTTTTCCAAGTTCAGCTCATATTCAAAAAATTATATCATCCGAACATTTACTGATTTTCCATAAAACACTTAAATTCATACACACTTAGGGGGTAGGCTTTTTATTATGTATGTTTTCTATTGTGCAGCCTTTTCATAGGATGAATCAAAGAAAATTTTTTTGGAAATTACTAAAAGTATTAAGAAACTGAAGTCTACCGATGGAGAATACCAAGGTCCAAATTCAACTTTATAATCAAAGAGATCTTATCTTCAACTTTAAGAGAATGAAAATACAAATACAATACAAAAAGAATGAGGTCATTCCGACATCGGACGAAAAAGTTATGGTCAAAACAAGATCGAAAGACTTGAGTCTGCAGAGAGAAGGTTCGGTTGATAACTCATCAGCTCGAGATAGACGAACCTAGATCCTGCAAATCAATATTTTTGAAGTGTTTACAGAGAGATGTTCAGCTTAAAAGTGATCTAATCGAGTCATCCGAACCTGACAACCACCTGGGGTAAATTTCACTTCTCAGGTTCGGCCGAGAAAGGTTGGCAAGGTATTAGCCGAACCTGACACTGTTCTAGGACATATTTGGACACCAAATTGACTTTTATATCTCAAGAAAATACGATCCTGGAAGGATTATAAAGCCTAACTTTGAGATCTTTACATAAGAAGACATCCAAAGCCCTAGGAAGTGAGCCAAATCTTGATGACGAATACGTCGATGAGGAACCCATTGCTACAAATACACATGTATACTTCTATCTTATGTTTAATTTCATTTTTGTAGGTTGAAATCATCAAAAAATAGGTTCTTTTCACCCTAGTTCGGCGAACCAGGCCAAACCTACCTGGTTTATTACATATGATGAACAGTTCGGCTCACTGAAATGGATAAAGTTATCGGCCGAACTTTTCTTTAGAACTCCCCGCCTATTTGCTAGTTAAATGATCAGCTTATTCCAAATTTTCATAATATGCCGAACCTACTCCTGTGAGTTATAGTTAAAAATGAAGTTGTGGTTCGGCTCATTGACTTAATATCGAATCAGCCGAACCATATATATTTTAAGTTCGGCTTGTATATTGAATATATATTAGCCGAACACCTATTGGATTGTTTTAATAAAAAGTTAATTTAATACACATTTTGGGGTTCGGCTAAAAGATGATATTTTCTGTTTAGCCTAACTGTTCATAGACACTTTCAAGGTGAAATTTCAAGAACAGTTCGGCTCAAAACTCAACTCAAATATCAACCGAACCCACTACTGTAACCATCAAAAAACCTAATTTTTTAGTAATTTAACCCATTCAATCGATTAAAAACAACAAATAAGAGATTGGTTTGTAGGAAATACCTTCTTATTATCATTTCAGGAGTTGGAGCTTCAAATGGTTGAATTTCCGATTCAATTTCTGGTTCAATTACAATTTTTACACCTTCATCTTCAATTCATGGATTAGAAGAGGATTTAGAACGTCGGACGTATGCTTTTTTCTTTATGCAATCCATTATATAGTTCAATTTAATCGACAATCAAATTTTCACGAATCGACAATTAATCACGGCGATGGAAAAAATTTCTGAGAGAGAAGGGAGGTGGTTCGGTTGGAGGAAGAAGAAGAGATGTTTAGGATAGAAACATTTTTTTGATTTTTGATTTTAGGTTCAAGGGTATATAGGTAATTGAATTACCTAATAGACACCCCTTATAAGGTCACCTAGGATGGGAAAACTATTTTGTATGCCTTGAAATTTTTTAGTATGCCCTAAAACAGGGTTCTTTTTTTTTTGGTAATAATGCTCTTTGTTCTTTTCTTTGTACTTGATTTAAGGTGAGGTTGTTTTTTTTAACAATATGATACTAAAGAAAAGAAGAAGAAAAACCTAGAGAAGACGAAAACTTGTTCAGGGAAATAGTGATTGACTGACGGCGACTTCGAACGAGTTTCTCTTGTTTGGGGAGTACCTTAGTTGTTGGCTACACTTGTTTTTCTCTATGTTTTTCTCTAATCTTCTTTCTGTTGGCCACTTGTTTTTTTTTTCCTCTTTCTTTGTTTCTTATCAGAAGGACTATGATATAACCCGTGCCATAACGGCACGGGCTTTGGGATTGGACTACCTCTTGGTGCGATCTTATGTCTCTTATATATTGGTGATTTTTCTTAAGGAAATGAATCGGTTTTTCCTTATCCTAATTTTTTTCCCAGAAATTGCATTTTTTATTCTACATTGGAAATTAAAATTATATTTGTAAACAATCTAAATGATAAGTTAGGTCTGGTGATGATAATGAGGATCACCATGTCACCATCTTAGTTACAATACATTGAGCAAAAATTCTGGACATACCGCCCTTTTAAACAAATTTAGAACCTTGCACTCACAAAACATCCACACAAATCCCAGGGGTGGGGCTCGTTTTCTGTGAGTGCATGGTTTTTATCTTTGTCTAAAAGGGCGGTATGCCCAGCACCGCTATACATTCATGGTGTGCCATGTATTTATTCAGGGTGATGTGGCAATGTGAGGTCATTTCCTTTAATATTACATAGGCTTGGGAAGACATGCTTATGACGATGGGCTCATATGGCCATCCAATCGTAATAGGCCTCTCTCAGCCCGTATGCGCCAAGTTTATACTTTGGATTCAATATATTTACTTGGTGACACGGCTGAATTCAAATAGATACCTCCCTATTTGGTGGCATTGGCTTTTACACTTCACTATCCTTAATTTTGTTTAATATTTAATTATTGTTTGATTCTTAATTGTTGTATAAACTTATCTTATTTTAGAATGTGGAAACCATGAATCTGGTTATATAGGTTCTTATATAGCTCCATAAAAGAGACGTAATAATAATTCTCTAACAATTTTATTCCAGTTTTACAACGTAATAATATTAGAACAAAAAAATGATGTGTATTCAGTTGGATGAAGGAATTTTTATTTTTATTTTTTTTTACAACCTGATTAATGCATACACATTAGTTTTAGGTTCGTAAAATTGTTATTTTTGACAAATAAATATTTTGGCCCATATTCTTGGCTGGACAATTATTGATCAGCTGACTCAAATGTAAGTGATCGTTGTCATCGATAGAACTCAACAAACACGAACTAATAAACAACTTTATCAACTGATTCAAGTCCAACTGAATATCAAAAACACTATTGAGATTATCCCATGATACCATCTCCTCACACATTTTGCTTCAAATTTTTCTTCACATAATCTAACTGTGGGATCTCTCAGTAACCTATAAATAAAATCAAATAAATAAGTGAAGTCTGAAATGCTTTTTGAAGAAGCTTCAAAAAGCAACACCATCAAATCGATTTTCTAAATCTTAGATTTGGCTCAGAAGAACTCAAGAAAAGTAGAAATAAAAAAAAAGCGAAACTATGAACATTTCAACTTTAATACATGAAGTTTCCGATTTGCTTTTCATAAAGAATGTTCAACAAATTCTTGCCAACACTAAACCTATAACCTTACTCTTCAAACGTCACTCAAACCCATACTTAAATGATACTATAATCAATATCTTCTTAATCAACAACAAAACCAAAGAAAATTATATGTTAAATTACTATATAAGTGATAAGGCTGTTGAGCAGCAGCAAATTTTTGTCAAAAAAACAACTACAAAAACTATGAAAGAGTGTTGCATTATATTGGTTAGTAACCACTTATCCACAATCTTTATGTACTTGGTGGCATGTACAATCATGTTGCCTGTGTACGTGAGTCATTTGGAGTGGCCCTGCAATCGTACAGAGGTTTTGTTCATGTTATTGTTGACCTCTATATTTGCTTATAGGTGTTGTCATGTTCTTTCCTGTGATGGATGCACGATGCCCTGTTCATATTATGGGCAGCATACAATGGAATGCTGCAATAATTCTTTAGCTATAATTGGAAGTATCCGAAATTCGTATATATACAATAAACGTGGTTATTTGAGAACTATGCAGATTGAAAAAACATATGCATGAGCAAAATATAATAAGCAGATGATGAAGCCTCAATCCACCTGAATTACACCTAAAAAAGACTTCAATGCAGAGAAACACAAATTGTCAATTTTTTTAAATGAAATCCTAAAGTGAGAGTACAACACAAATTAAGAACTTAGATAAAGTAATTATGACCAAACATATCCGTCAAAGCAAGTTGGTTAATATGTAAAATGTTACAATTCCAAGTAAGTAAGAATCATGACTAACCTTTTCTATAAGCAGGAACATAAATGGGAGGATCAATATGGCGTGAATAGAGCATGTCTCCTTCTGGAATAAAGCTAGATGTGCTACCATTGCACCACATACCCGCATGCAAGGCCTTTTTGTATATCTGTAGATAGTGAATATGTATTCATCAATAGGAATTGTAGATTGTAAATGCATAAATTTATAATATTCAAGTAACTTTCCATTCGATAAACTGTTTTTGGGTCTTACCAAATTGGATAATAAAAGGAGTGATGATCTTCCTTAAGATGTCGCCTTAAACTTTTTACGTTATATCAGGGGAATCTTACCTGCAGGAAAAAAAATGGATTAAAAGAAAACTATAGTGCGAGGCTGCGAGCTGTGATGGAAATATTGAAGAATCAGACAATGTCATACTATGGATAAAATTTAAGGGAACAACAAAAATATACGACTGAATTGAGAGGCGAGCAACTGGATGATGCAGATTCCAACTCTATAAAATTAGATCATAATCAACATACATTTGTTGCTAAAACCTGTTTGGTTTATAACCAATTATGTACGTTATGTGACTTTGAGCAAGGCTAGATTTTAAGTTGGCATAGCATAGAAGACGTAACTATAAGAATTCAATTCACACTTCCAAAAATAAGACCTGCAAAATTTTGTTCAAAATGAAATCCCAGTCACTGTATATGCTTCCACAATCTAGCAAAAACAACGACGTTGCATCACTAAGAATTTATAAGAATAAACTGAACTTGATATGAGAAATTAATAAAGTAAACTACCAAACATACTGGTCCAAGCCACCCAAACAACGTCACTTAATTTTAATCCTTGCTAAGGTGTTAACCACCTTCCTTCTTAACATGATATAGATTGATAGGTTGCCTTTGATACACCATTACTTCCCATAATGTAAAAAACACAACCTTTTAATCCACTATTCCATAAAGAATCATATATCACACTTGACACTTACTTTCATATATATGAAAAAAGAAATAAATAATCACAAATACCCCAATAGGTACAACATTGTCGCCTTTATGCACACACCTAACAGAATATGAAAGGTCCAAAAATCAACTATGTATTCCAATCTAAGGCTATCTGTTACTAATCTATGCAGAAGCAGAGAAAGAAAAGTAAGGAAGGTAAATCAAGCAATAATTTCTGAAAAATGGTCTAATATGACTAAGAAATCAGATCCATTACTATGTGATTCAACCTAAAATCACATACCACTCCCCAGTTTCACCAGATATATACATATAAGACAACAAAAATTAAGAAATAGATGCTTGCACCTGTAGTAATTTCATTGTTGATTTGAATGAAGCCTGAACATAGTGCATGCAACAATGGTGAGTATACAGCCTCGTGTCCTACATTGCACCTCAATTTCTTTGGAATTTGGTGATTCTGCAAGAATTTTTAAAGTGGGTATCGGTGAAGTACATATGTGCAGCAAGCATTTATAATAGATACGAAAATTACTATTAGAGTATTCATTTAATCCCACTTATATTCTCAACTGAACCCATAAAAGTAAAAGTAATACGAAACCCAGTAAATAAAACCCATTCTTCATGAGAAGAACCCATTGATTCATGGCAAATCTCATACGGAAAAATAAACATAAAAGAGTCCTGAGAGAGAGGACCTGCTGGTGCTAGATGAATTGCGGTAAACAAAACCACTTCTTCTCGATGTCATATGGTTGAACCCAAAAAGCTCCCTTGAAAATGGTTATATAAGACTCCATGGAATTTCCTTTTTCCCTAATAATCACTTGCCATGATGCCCATAGAAGTTAAGAACGATAATCATGAAAAACTCCCCAAAATTAGTCAAATTAATATATTTGAGTCCTACAGAAACCTAATTTACTAATGTTTATATACAGGAAACTCAAAAATTGGAAATAAGGTGATTCAGAAAGATTACCTATTTAAGACAGAAACTCACTATTTTTCAATGGAAAAAGATAATTAGACGAAAACAAAGACTTCAATTGACAAAATACCATCAAAGTTTTTCGATCGGGATGAAAACTAAAAACGCCAACACACTCTTAAGAATTTATTACCACTAATTTTTTTTTCTTTTATTGTTACAGTTACAAATGAGATCCAGAACTAACGTAAAGACATATTGAAAAACAAATAGTGAATAACAAAAAAAAAGAAAAACTAAGAACCATCGTTTTCATAAATCCACATAAAGAGATAACCAAAAATGATATGTTGAATACCATGATCAGAAATAAATTGATAGCCCTATAGATGAACATCCCACACAATCAAAATTCAATCGAAATAAATTGAATTTGAGAGGAAAAGAAAAAAGGAAAACCTTTACCTCGACGACAGATAGCTCCGGTAAAAGCAGCCATGAGTTTAGAATTGCAACTTTGCAGGTCCAAACAGCCTAATTGACTGTGTAGTTTGAGATTCGAGTATTGATGAAATCCTAGTAGTATAAACATATGAGAAAAGGAAAAGAAAGTCTCTAATAGTCTGATATAAAGAGAAAGGAGAACAGAAACGGCACGAAACATGACCTGCGTTGATGTACATTGATTGCCAAGGAGAGGAAAAACGCATGTGATATTCAATGCGAAGAATAAGAGTAAATGAGAATCTGTAACCGATATTCTTTTAGTTAATGACGAATATTAGCATCGTAATCTGGACCGTTTTTTATGTGGTGAAACTATAGAGGTCCGTACAATTGACCGATCATGTATTTACTCCGTCATATGGAAGAACACATATCAGCTAATCGATCGGAACCGTTCTTTATATGTCCGAACTGTAGATGACCGTCCATATGAAAAAACACCGTTGTCCCTTATAATATAGATAGATAGATAAATTCCCACGGACAATAACGAGTATGTCAAATACCAGGTCAAAGTTTGCCCAAAATCAATGGGAAAGTCGAGGTTAAAATAAGAAAACAAAAAGAGACGTTGACAATTCGCATTTAACCATAACTCTATTAAGTGTTTAAGACACTATGAGTCGTTGATTTTAGATCAGATGTTGTATCTAGCAATCTATCTAGTCCTACGATGTGAAACCATAAAACTTGTTACAAGAGAAACTCGATTTGATGAGAAGATTAGTAATGCACATGATCTGATACTATCCAGGCACTATTAATTCCAGGTAATAAATTCACCAGTTTCCAAGACCATTAGGTGTTAATCTCCATTTACACACTAATTTAAACTCAAACACTTTTCAATATCAACGGTCTGTATTTCAGTTTCTCACTTTTGTATATAACCAACGAGACTATCATATAAATTGGTCGAATTTTTAAGCTCTAAATAAAAACGAAAAGCCTCGAACCTTCCAAATCTAAAAAAGCGATCCAAAGTCTTAATTTTCTCTATATTTCAATCTGATTTGAAGAGATTCACACACACGCATAGCTTTATTTACCGGGTTAATTGGATTCGCCAGTTTAAGGTGAATTTCTCCCACTTTAGATCTTGTCGTAATTTTATGTTGATTAGGTATTAATATGATGAATGCTTGCGTTGGATCTGTATTCCTAGTTTTTGATTTTAAGTTAGCGTTAATTAGGGTTGCTAGGCTGAATTTTAGCTTTGATTTTTTGTTTTAGTTGTTGAATTCTTAATGTTTTTGTTTCTTGAATTGTGCTGTTTTCGAATTTCTACATTATTGGATTTAAAATTAGGGTTTTCAAACGGTGGAAATTGTGTTTAGGATTATAGGGTTTGAGTTTGATCTTTTCTATCATATGCTATTGTTCACAAAGTGGTTTCTTTGCCTCTATGAATTGGTGATATTTTTATCCCCTGATTTCGTGTAAATTTGTGTTTTTGAGAATCTAGGGTTTGCTGGTTGTTGGAATTGTTGAACTGGAAAAATGGAGGGTTTTGGAATGTGTTATAGATATGGTTCGAAATCAGATATTAGGATTCCAATTCATAGAAGATTAGTGTAGGGAATAGGTTTCTTAAGTTTTTAATAATAATAGTATTACTATACGAAGTTTCAAATTTATTCTTCTTTTTTCTCTTTGGTTTTGATCCTAGTTTGTGCAGATGATGATTAGACTTTCTGAATTTCTAGGTTTCGAATATGGCCAGTGGGTTTGGGGACTCAACCAGCATACCGCCCCAAAGCCCTTCTTGCTCAGGAAATGGTAGCAATGATGCTGGTAGCTTTGAATGTAACATCTGTTTTGAACTAGCTCAAGACCCGATTGTGACTCTTTGTGGCCACCTCTTCTGTTGGCCGTGTCTTTACAAATGGCTTCATATTCACTCTCATTCGCAAGAGTGTCCTGTTTGTAAGGCTCTTATACAAGAGGAGAAACTCGTTCCTTTATATGGTAGGGGGAAAACACCGACAGACCCAAGATCCAAGTCTATTCCTGGCGTTAATATTCCTAATCGTCCATCGGGTCAGAGACCCGAGACAGCCCCACCTCCAGACCCAAACCATTTTCATCAGCATGGGTTTGGTGGCTTCGCTGGTGGCTTTGCGCCAATGGCAACAGCTAGGTTTGGGAATTTTACGCTTTCTGCAGCTTTTGGTGGTTTAATTCCTTCATTATTTAATCTTCAAGTGCATGGGTTTCCTGATACTACTATGTATGGGTCAACTGCTGGTTTTCCATATGGATATACTAATTCGTTTCATGGGGGGCATGCACATGGTTTCCCGCAGCCTACTACTCAAGGACAACAAGCAGATTCGTATCTGAAAATGCTTCTTTTGATGGTTGGTGTCTTTGTGATACTTGCTCTGGTTTATTCCTAAATGTAGAAGCTGAATTTATCTATGATGGTAATTCTCATCTGTTTTAAGTCATTAGGTCTATTTATTGTTCTTCTTAATGAGCAAGGAAATTGTTTGTATAATACTTCAAAATGTTTTATTTTCCCTGCAGTTCATGTAAACTGCAGTGTCACTCCCTATTTCTGAAAATGGTTGGCAACACCTTTTCCTCTAATTGTATATATTAGTTCCAGTGTTGGACATCTGAATGAACTAGTCATAAAATACGCTTAAATTGTCTCTGCCGGAATGCAATGTCAACTTGTACCCAAATGGATTCACGTGTTGATACATTTAATTTGCCAAGTATGAACCTTACTTCCATACCGTGTAGTTATCAATTATCAGTTTATCACAATTGATGTTATTCCTCGATTTTGCTTTAATTCCTATACTGTCTTGGCTGGTTGCTTTATTATTTTTTCTGGTTCCTAAATTGTTTTTTGTTTTATGGTGATATTTCCATCTTTTTTTGTTTGTTTGGAGTTTGGATTTGGCTATTCTATGAATTGTTTTACTAGGGTGTGTGAGGTTAGTTTATGATTCTGTACTCTTGAAATGTTATCCTAGTCAGGCATGTCCAGTAAACATTGTAGGCTGTGGCTTTTCACCAACTTGTCCGGTATCAGTGTTGACGTCTTTTACGCTCTTGTTAGCATAGGCGAAAGAGATTTGCAGTGATCCATTCCTAGGCGAAAGGGATTGGCAATGATCCATTCCTAAACTCACGACCTCGTGCAAGTTACCCGAGAGTAATCATTTGAATATGTAATCCAGTACTGATAAAGATAAGCTTCTTTTTGGGTACGCTATGCGAATATTGAACTGTAATTTCGACCACCAGCTTTATGCACCACTGACGATTGTGCAGTTCTGCTGCTACACTTCCTCATTAGGTGGCATTGTTCTTAGCCCTTAATTCCTGGATTGAAATTAACAGGGGTCCCATTATTATTAGATTTAATCAATACTTGCATGACACCTAACGGGGGAAGTGAGTGGGGGATATATATCATTTTCGATTATTTCTGTATTATTGCAGTAGATGTTTCTAACCCAGATGTGGGATATTATATCTGCTGGGTTCAGATATTTATTTCAAGTGCTTGTTGCTCACCTGCTCTGATAAAAATCGTACAAGGAAGCTGTGGGGCTGTATAGTAACATCCAGTTGAGTGGAATCCATACCATTGGGTCCATACCCATCAAATCTTCATTATCAGTCTATCCTTCCATTACTTTTGTTATTGAGTTGCTGTCTGGTAAGGTGCTTTAGCTCTCTGGATTCAGAGATAGTTGCCTTGTGCTGTTCTCCTCTGTGGATCGATGATGATATGCAGGAGCAACCAAGTCAGAGCATCAAATCATAAAGAAGACAAACTTGGTTGTGAAGAAGTTGAAAGATAGGTTTGGCGAACATTATATGAAAAATATTCCAAGTGCTTTCGCCTTCCAGAGTGTACTTTTTGTGGGTTATTTGTTTTCGTCTTGACAGTACCCTCGCCCCCCCTGCCTCCAGGCAGGGGGCGGAAGAGCGTCGTGTA
>JAJJMB010016912.1:824457-871795 GCA_023531105.1 Papaver atlanticum
CACCCATGATAGGTCCCAGCCTAGCCCGCTATTTGGCTAGCCTCTCTTTCCGTATAGTGGAGAGAACGGTAGGAAACCACCCTGTCAGAACGGAAGTTCCCCGTGGAGGTTGGTTTTCCCGTGCTTAAAACAGTTAGCACGTCGTTTATTGATATTCTCATGCACCCATTGAACTTTTATCAACAACTCTCAGCACTTCCTTTATATGAATGAGTTTGTACTTTGTACGAGTGTATTCCATTCAAAACAAGTATGGCTGCTCTCAAGGTGGAAGTCGTTTTCATTTGTTTCAATCAGCTTGCAAGTTGCAGCACATGATTTCTATCATCAAGTATATGCTTGCTTAATGTCGAGATTACCAATCCTTTTTGATTTTTGGAAAAAACATATTAAGCACCCACTTCATTAATCTTAGTACTTGCTAATATTTGGTGTTTATTTTAGAGTACTTGTCAAACAAAAAGTCAAAATGATTTCGAGGATTCATATTCTCGGTTCAAGAAGCTTGAGTTTTGTCTGACTATTATTTACTGTAATATGTAAAATCCCCACAACCACCTGGTCAGTTCGCAAAACTATTGGGTAGTTTGAAAGAGATCGTCGACAATCATAATTCCTATCGGCTCCAGCAAAAGGAAAGAGGTGGTCCATGAAATTGAGGGGAGAGTGGTGGTCGACCAATAGTGATGTTAGAGTGATCTTTTCATAGTGTTGGTAAGTTACAGAACTTGTGACGTGATAGTGAGCCAGTCGTAATATTTGCTATTTTATAAAGGGGACCGGACTTTGATATGAATCAACGTTTGTTTGATACATGCAGCATGTGGTGTGGGGGTGCAAAGTAGAAGGAAATTAAAAATGGATTACTTAAAATGTTTGCGTCTTGTATCTCCATAGCATATCTAGGGTCAGGTTGATTTGATGATTTTATTTCATGTCTTACGTTATAGCGATTTCTCATCTTAAGATGTGAACCACTCTTTTACAGGAGAATGACAGTATCCATATTATCTTTGTGGGAAGCCAATCTTTGTTAAGTCGTTGGCTATACATCTTTAAGTATTGTTAAGTCGTTGGCTATACATCTTAAAGTAAGTGCAAGAATGTGTGCCTTGGGCACTGATATGTCTTTCTATCTCTATCAGTCTAGCTCTCTAATCTTCCAACGCCAAAGGCTTCAAAGTTCAGACCCGATTCACCCAAATTCTCAAGCTCGTGCGGAATATACAAGCATACAGAATTTCTCAAGCTCCACTGATCTATGTTGAAACAACACAATAGGTTAGGTTGGACAAATGATATAAATTATATAACATGTCACCATTAGTCTGGGAAGTAGTACAGTGGTCTGGAGAGTGAAGACAATACCAACTCTATAATTAGTAATCCTGCATAGAAACCGAACCGTAACCGTAATCCGAACCTTAACCGCACAAACCGAACTGTAACCGCACCGAACCGATAATCCAACGGTCGGTCACGGTTTGAATTATGATAACCGTTAGATCTACGGTTCGGTCAACGGTTTCACCATTAACCGAACCATATTAACCGTAAAATCTGAATCGTTAATTTTTATATACCTATTTAGATCCTTACCGTCAATACATGCATATATAAGCATTATCAACCCTAAATCCAAAACTTATTCCTTCTTCTGCAGCGACATTTCTTCTCTTCTCCCTCTCTGTAATCACCAGTTTTTGTTCTCCTCTCCGTCCATCACAACCATCAACTCGATCGGAAGCATCACAATAACCAGTTTTTCTTCTTCGTCTATTTCTTCTCATTTATCTTTTTCAACCAACACCACATGTAACATCACCAGCACCTGTTACACCATCATTTCAAGCACCACCACCTGCTACATCACCGGCACCAGCAACACCACCTTGAAAGATTGGAGATCTGATTGAAAGATTGAAGACTATTTTGTTTTTTAATTTTAGGGTTCTTAAAAAACTAGTTTTTTAAAATAAAAAAATTCTAATTTTTATGGTTAGATTCAACTTTATTTAACATGGGTTTAACGGATGTCATATGCCTATGAATTTTTGAAGGTTCAATTTGTATCTTTGTATCTCTGTATCTCTGTAATTGTGTGTTGATAAAAGTGACCATGGATTGTAAACTTCTCTTGATTCAAGCTCTGTGTAGTTTAATTAGATCTGTTAAGAGTCCATTAGTTATGAAATTGGAACTAATGGTCAAATCTTTAAGATCATTAAACTATTATGTCTTGGAATGAAACCATCAATTAGAGTTACAACATTGGATTGATTTTTTATCTAATGGAAGAGGAACTAAGGTGTTAATTTTTGTATTTATTTTTTAATCCAAGTGGAATCGGTGAAAACCGTATAACCGATAAAAACAACCGAGCCGACTCGAATCGGTTTTAAAACCGAACCGTGCCAACACAGTTCGATTACGGTTTTGAAATTGGAAACCGTAGTGTGTACGGTTAGGTCAACGGTTTTACCCATAACCTCACCGAACCACACCGTGTGAAGCCTTAATAATTAGAGATGGTGGCAACTGGCAGTCCGCGCACAGTGATGATTTCATCTCTACTTTTTTTTTATAGTAACACCTCCCGGTAGGATGCTGTAGAATCCAAATCATATAGGGACAAAATCCGAATGCACTTTCCTTAAATCAAATGGTCCACTAACCACAACGTCATCCGAAAATGATAGCTGTTTCCCATTTACGTCACCAAAATTTTCCACCATGAAATGTCACGAAGATAATAGCCTAATGTCATATCAAAAGGCTCCCTGCTAATCTCAATTCGGGGATTAAGGGGTGAAAATTTGACACCTCATAAGAGAAATCTACCGGGGGGGGGGGCAGTTGACTACTTTTAACAGTAACACAAGGATCGTATAGAAAGGGATGTGATATCGGGCACCGTATATCTTGAAAGATATAATACTATAAAAATTCAACCTTGTTCGTACCAAAGAAAGAACCTTTGACTTATCCGTACAAAACGACGCGGTTCAGTTTCAATTAAATTTGTGATGGACCAAGGGAAGAAAAAGGATTTTCAATTTTTTTTATGGAGAAAAGAAGCTGGATTCAATTGCCAACTCTCTTCCAAGAAACATCCTAGGAAGAAGCCAAAATTAAGAAGAAGCTGAAGAAAACAAGAAGAAGAACGTGAGAACGATTTTTATTATGGGCTGTCTAGCTGGTTTGGGTCTGTGCCTTTATTGACTTTTGGGAACCCTTGGCAGGTTCAGCTGACAACGTGGATCCACCCATGTTGGTTGTGACTTGTATGGCCCACCCAGTGGTAACCGGGGCTTATTGAATTTAAATATTATTGGGGTTATAAAGAAAATGGTTCGAGGACTACGTAGAATTCAAATGTCCCAAGTGTGGATGCTGGTTGACCTCCTCTACAATGAAAGTCAAAAATACTTCCTCCGCAAATAAACGAAAATTACTGAGAGAATCATAGTAAGCCACTTCCTCGCTAAGTATGTGCCTTCCATCGTAACAAAAGTTAGCTGGCAATCCATCTTTACATGTCACTAGCTAATGTGTCTAAGGAGAGAGAATCTACATATTTAGAGGAAAAAATTGGGTACTTGTTAATCGAAATTTATGATTACCGTGGACGAAAATTTCGCGTAAAAACGAATTTGTTTCGATTATCAACGAATTTCCAAAGATTTACGATAAAATCAATTAACTTAATTTTTTTTTTTTTTTTGAAAACATAAAGTTAATACAATGGATCCTCATCAAACAGAAAACTAGCCGGAAGCCGAGCAACAAGCTAGGCTCCAACCCCTTGTTGTACTACCACACTTAGCCTATGAAAAAGAAAATCTCCAACTCGCACATTAGCATCGTGGCTGGCCATGTAGTTACGAAGACGTTTAATGAACTCAGTCGTTTCGTCCCCAAACTCACCAAGAGTAGTAAAAGCCAAAGCACCAAACCCATAGCCTTGCAAAGTACACTTTTCCAAATACTTGGTATTCTTACGAATCACGACCTCCTTAATAGCTTGACCCAACTCAAAAGTACGACTACCATTCCCAGCAAAGGGCGAAACAATCGTCACATCCAAACAAACATCCCGCCCATTATCCCAATTGTGTACAAGAATGTCAGCTGGCCTCAAAGAAGTACCATTGTTCGCAAGAAGCCCCAAATCCACCTCTTTTCGTGCCGGCACACCAGCCTTATAACACATATCCGCAATAGTATCATGCACCAAGTCATGCCGAAACTTTAGTACTACCTCGTTTGTACAATGCACGGCATGGTCACCAAACACATCCATCTCTCTCTTGCAGAAGGGGCACTTACTATCCAACTCAAACAAAGGAATGCCAAGCCTATAGCATAATACCGCACTGAACTGCCTTGCACCAATTTGTTGATTTAAACCAATAATAGGAATAGCCAACAAGAAATCTAGAGCATGCTTCATTTGGTTACTCCTCCATAGCATTAATTCGCGTTCAGACAACTTGAAATTGGAAGTCAGGTCCTTCTTTACTGTATCGAAATAAACAACTGCCTAGGTTTTCATGGAATGGGTGGCAGTGCTATCGACACATATAGGAGAAGCATGACTACACAGAGAGTTGAAGGAAGCTGCAGCTCGCTCAAGGTTGGGGCTAAAACCACGGATGCCTATGTGTCTCAAGATAACAGACTGAAGGTCTAGGGTCTGCATGCACGAAGCTAAATAGCATATTGCATTGTGTCTTGCACCGAATAAACACCCAACCCTCCCAACCTGAGAGGCAAGGTGGAGAACCTCTGTTGCAAGGGACCAAACCTAGGACCGTCACCTGTGATCACATGCCGTATGAACTTGTAAAGCCGAGTATCGAACAGCTCTTGAGCCTTATACAAATAATCAGGTAAGGAGGTGCGCAAAGCAAAGTACAAACGGGAAACTCCAACACAATTCCTAAACAAAAGAAGTGCACACTGTGGATCTTCGAGTTTCTCAATTGCATCGATGAGCTCCACTGTTTTATGCACTCTTTTTACGACCAGGTTCATGCAAAATTGGGCATCCAGGCTAACAGGAACACCTAATAGTTTGATTCTCTTCTCCGGCGTACTAATATCCGACGGAAAAATAACACTTGTGATGGCAGCTCTAGGGTCAGGGGAGGGCCAAAACAATTTGGTGTTCTTGATGTTCAAAATCAGTCCCCTATCCGCGCCCTCCTCTTGTATGAGTAGTTACTGACAAATATCCAAAAGATAAGGTGCCTCCCACAGTTGAGGACTTTGAGTTTTTCCTCCGTCTATAGCCAGCCTTTGGAGATCAGGGAAGAGGTCTTGCTTAATAGTTTTACAAAAGGTGTTGTCAAAGTTTTGCAGGCACAAAATAAGATCATCTATTCTATCATTATTCTTCCAATTGGTACTTCTCCTTCCTCCTTGAAGAGCTTTTTGTTGCATTCTCTGCAGTAAGGGCTGTCCCGTTGGTCTTCCTGTAGTAACTAACTGAGTATGTTTATCAATTCTGTTATTGGTTACTACTGTCCGTTTGATAAAGGACACGTGCTCTTCATCTATTGTGTAGAATTAGGTATAATTATTGGTCATTTAAGTTGTAAGAGAACCCTGTGTTGAATCTATCTGAAAGTTAATGAAACAAACCCATTTGGCTACGCATATTTGCATAGAGTTTTGGCCTGGATCTTCGATTCAGGAGGTGTTTAACACCATTTTATCCCATTTTTCTATCAATCTGTTGTCTAGTCGTTGTGTTATCATAACAATTGGCATCAGAGCCGTTCGAAATACGTCAATTTTTTTTAACAATGACATTGAAGGCAGTTGAGGAAGATGTGGCTCAATTGAAAGATTCTCAATCAAAACTACAATCAGATTTCGATACCTTCTCAACTGAGCTAGCAACCAAGTTCGATTCTCTGGCAACCAATCTCAATAGTACTTTACAGGAAAACAATCGCAGTCTAGTGAGATTATTCAGTAAACTGTATAACAACCAACATCAAACTCATGCTGAAGATGCCAGTGGATCTACTATACTTGAAATTGATGATAAGGGTTTTTCTCACCACCATCAACCCATGTATTCCCATCGTATTCCTAAGATGGATTTCCCAAGATTTGATGGTGAAAATCCTCGAGGATGGATTCAGAAAGCTGCGCGATATTTTCAACTCCATGACATTGAAGAGCACAAAAAGGTCGATATTGCTGCAATCTACCTTGAGGGTAAGGCTGAAAAGTGGTTTTTAAACTTTCAAGTTAATAGACATAGAATAACTTGGCATGATCTAGCTACACATCTATGTGCTCGTTTTGAAAATCCTGTGGATGAGAATTTTGTTGGTAGCTTTAAAAAATTGGTACAACAATCATCTGTAGATGAGTATTATGAGGAGTTTGAATCACTCAAAGCATTGATGCTTAAAATGAATCCACCCCTTAGTGAATCTTACTTCACTATGAGTTTCTTAAGTGGATTAAAGGATGAAATAGGTAAATCTGTTTCTATGTTTCACCCTCAAACCCTATCAGATGCTTTTTCTATAGCTAGACTACAAGAACAAAAGCTAGCTCTAACAGCTGCTGCCACCAAACCATTTACTAAGTCCTTCAATATCCCATTTACATCAAATAGACAGTATCCTTCTACATCTTTTGTACCCAAACCAATTCTTACTTTACCAAAATCTGCACCCACCACTCCCAAGTCAATTTTTACCCCTACACAAAAGTCCAATCCACAACCCCCTATAGTTAAAAGACTTTCTCAAGAGGACATGGACAAAAGAAGAGCTCAGGGATTATGCTACAATTGTGATGCTGTCTATAGACCTGGGCACTTTTGTAAGGGCAAGCAGAAGATTTACATGCTCCAAATGGATACTTTTGAGTCTGCAGATACTGAGGAGGAAGACGAAATATTTGAAGAAGCTAATGAATCTCTAGTTCAGTCTGATGTAGAGACATCTCTCCATGCACTCACAGACAATGCAACTGGGGAGACAATTAGAATTCCTGGTGTTATCAACAAACACAAAGTTTCCATTCTTATTGAAACTGGTAGCACCACCAGTTTCATTGACAGCAAGCTAGCAACTTCTCTCAAGTGCTACATTGAACCAACTGCTGCATGATGGTCACAGTTGCTAATGGTGACAGAACAGTGAAAACTGTAATTTTCTCAAAACTTCAATGGAGCATGCAGGGCCATACTTTTGTGGAAGATCTCAGAATTCTGCCACTAGGAGGTTGTGACATAGTTCTTGGAGCTGACTGGCTCAAAAATTTAGGTGATGCGTTCTTCAATTTTTCTACATTAAGCATTTCTTTTAAATACAAAAATAAGAAGATCACATTACATGGGAGCTCTCCAAAACCTTTAGTGTTTATGACCAGTGGTGCTGCACTTAAGAGGTTTCTCTCTACAACCTCTCATGGTTTGGTGGGTCATTTTTTCTCAATATCAACAACTACTGCACCACCCACTCCTGAAATAATACATCCCTTGTTACAAGAATTCACAGACATATTCTAGGAACCTACTCAACTACCACCCAAAAGAAGCTTGGATCATAAAATTCCCTTACAACCCAAATCCATGCCTATTAACCAAAGAGATTACAAATGCCCATATGTTCAAAAAGGAGTAGTTGAGAAGATTGTCACAGAAATGCTTCATTCTGGCATCATTCAGCCAAGTCATGGCCCTTTTGCTTCACCTATACTTTTAGTCAAGAAAAAAGATAATTCTTGGAGATTTTGTGTGGATTATAGAAAACTCAATAGCATCACAATCAAGGATAAATTTCTTATTCCCATTGTTGATGAACTATTAGATGAGCTCAAAGGATTTAAATTCCTCTCCAAGATTGATCTTAGGGCTGGTTACCACCAGAAGGGTCAGTGACTTAGATATCTTCAAGACAACATTTGGAACCCACCAAGGTCACTATGAGTTCAAGGTGATGCCATTTGGCCTCACAAATGCACCTACTACATTCCAGGCTTTAATGAATGAGATATTTCAGCCATTTTTGAGGAAATTTGTATTAGTCTTCTTTGATGACATCCTCATTTACAGCTCTAGCATGGAGGAACACTTAGAGCATCTCAAAATTGTTTTCTCCTTGCTCAGACAGCATCAGCTTTTTGCAAAAATGTCAAAATGCAGCTTTGGTCAGTCCTCATTGGAGTATCTGGGTCACATTATTACACCTGAAGGAGTCTGTGCTGATCCTAGTAAGATTTCCTGCATGCTCTCTTGGCCTTTACCTAAAACTATTTAAGAGTTGAGAGGCTTTTTGGGACTCATTGGCAACTATAAAAAATTTGTGCAAGGATATGGCTCCATCAGCAAACCATTAACTGACCTACTTCAAAAAAATGTTTTTCTATGGAATCCAGCTGCTACAACTGCTTTTGAGCAACTAAATCAAGCTATGACCAACACTCCTATTTTGGCACTTCCTGATTTCACTAAGCAATTTGTAGTGGAAAGTGATGCCAGTGAGTCATGAATTGGTGCAGTGTTACTTCAAGAAGACAAGCCTATTGCTTACTTCAACAAACTATTAGGCCCTAGAGCAAGAGCTCTTTCTACTTATGAAAAAAAGTGTCTAGCCATTGTCATAGTTGTTCAAAGGTATAGGCATTATTTACAGGGAAACAAGTTCATCATAAAGTCTGACCACCAGAGTATTCAATATTTTCTTCAACAAAAAATCACTACTTCCTTAAAGCAAAGGTGGATGATCAAACTATTTGGTTTTGATTATGAGATACAATATAAAAAGGGAGCTGAAAATGTGGTTGCTATGCTCTTTCTAGAAGATCTCATGACTCAGCAACTTGCAATTCTTTATCTGTCTCTACTCCATCTTGGGTGCAAGAGGTTCTCCACAGCTATGCACAAGATCCAACATCCGACTCCCTCATTTCTCAGTTACTTCTTAATGCTACTAGTGTGCCACATTTCACCTACAAGGAAGGCATTTCGAAATACAAAAATAGACTTTACATTGGCACTGGAGGTAATGTCAGGAAAACTCTTTTACAGTCATTCCATGCTTCATCTGTGGGAGGTCAATCTGGCATGAATGCCACTTATGTTAGAGCCAAGAGCCATTTTTACTGGCCAGGAATGTTGAAGGATATCTTACTCTTGGTGTCCCATTGTGACATTTTCCAAAGGAATAAAAGTGATCACACCAATGCTGCTGGCTTACTCCAACCACTGCCTATTCCTGATCAACCATGACAACACATTACTATGGATTTTATTGATGGTCTACCTGTCAGCAACAGAAAGAGTGTCATTTTGGTCATTGTTGATAGTCTCATAAAGTATGCTTATTTTATTGCTCTGCAACACCCTTATACAGCTGCTTCTGTGGCTCAAGCATTTCTCAATAATGTATTCAAGCTGCATGGGTTACCCTCTTCTATTGTGTCTGATAGAGACAAGGTTTTTACAAGTCGTTTTTGGAAGGATTTGTTCCAAGCTTTGGGCATTAACTTGAACTTGAGCATTGTCTATCACCCCCAAACAGATGGGGAAACTGAAAGGGTGAATGCATGCCTAGAGAATTACCTGAGATGCCTCACTGGCCATAAACCAAGCAACTGGAGTCAATGGCTAGCACTAGCTGAATGGTGGTATAACACAAGATTTCACAGAGGTTTGCAGATGTCTCCATTTCAAGCTTTATATGGCTATGTTCCTCCACACATGGCTTTCCCTACTACTGCCACCACTTCTGTAGCTGCAGTGGAAACTTATTTAAAAGAAAGAGCCTTTATGCTAGACTTACTCAAAGAATCTCTTCGGAAGGCACATGAAAGAATGGAGTTATATGCTTATGCTTCTAGAGTTGACAAAACATTTGAAGTGGGGGACTTGGTATACTTGAGGCTTCAACCTTACAGATAGGCCTCCGTTGCTTTAAGAAAGAACTTCAAGCTCTCAGCTAAGTTTTATGGTCCATTTCCAATCTTGCAAAAGGTGGGAAAGGTAGCTTACAGATTGGAGTTTCCATCTAACTCTCACATTCACCTAGTGTTCCATGTTTCTCAGTTAAAGAAACACATTGGCCTCAGGTACACTCCTTCTCCTACACTGCCTGTTGTTGATCTTATAGGAGATATAATCATGCTGCCAGAAAAGGTATTGGGCCACAGAACTGTGCTCATAGGTAAAAAGCTCGTACCCCAGGTGCTCATCCAATTGACCAATTCTTCTCCAAAAGACGCTACTTGGGAGGCCATTACAAATATTAAAACTCATTATCCACGGTTTATCCTTGAGGATAAGGATCCCCTTCAGGGGGAGGCAATGTTGCATTCTCTGCTGTAAGGGTTGTCCCGTTGGTCTGCCTGTAGTAACTAACTAGGTGTGTTTATCAATTCTGTTATTAGTTACTACTGTCCGTTTGATAAAGGACACGTGCTCTTTATCCATTGTGTAGAATTAGGTCTAATTATTTGTCATTTAAGTTGTAAGAGAACCCTGTGTTGAATCTATCTGAAAGTTAATGAAACAAACCCATTTGGATGCCCATATTTGCACAGAGTTTTGGCCTGGATCTTCGATTCAGGAGGTGTTTAACACCATTTTATCCCATTTTTCTATCAATCTGTTGTCTAGTCGTTGTGTTATCACAACACTTTTGTGATGCTTGGGTTGCTTCCTAGAAGATTGAAAGATATGCAGTGGAGTTGAGAAACCCAATCAATTGCATCCTGCGCAGCTACACATTTTTCTTCTTCCTTTCCATGAGTTCCGGTTCCCCTGGTTCTCCTGCCAATTGTGTCTCCTGTTGGGCCTAAAATACAGACACCAATCCCTGTTAATCCTGTGACATAATTAAGATGAGACATAAAAACAAAGGTAATCTTCACAGTTGGAGTCTGATCAACTCTGGAAGGACTTCTATCTGGAGATCTATTCCTCTCAGCCTGAGAATGCATTAAATCAGTGGTTAAGTGTTCAATTATTTTCTTTCCTATCTGCCTAGGACAAGGTTTAATCTGGTTAAACACCAGGTCACACCTGGATTTCCAAATAAACCAGCAAATGGTGGAGCAGTGATCAGCCCAAGGACCCCAGTGAGTCATAGGGTTATTACTAGCAAACCAACTAGAGCACCGGTCAGCAAGATTTTGAAAACCAGCACTGGAAATTGCAAGGTTCAAGGAACAATGAGCCCATACTGCTCTGGCAAAGCTACATTGCATAAGAGAATGCTCCCCTATTTCTACATGATTGTTACAAAGGAGACAGGTGGGATCAGAATTTCTGACATACCTAGCATAGTAAGCACTAAAAGGAAGGATATTACTTTTCATTTTCCATACGAAGAACTGAATCCTAGGAATGACCTTCATATTCCAAATTTTCCTAGCCAATGAGTCATTAGGTTGAGAAGTCTTTTTGTCAAGGAGGTTATAAAGAGACTTGCTAGTGAAATTCCCTTGCGGGTTATCAATCCACCTAAGAGTGTCATCCATCCCTCTATTAAGAGATAGAATAAGGATTCTGCTCACTATGTTCCACTCTTGCAGAGTCCTCTCCAGTTTTTGATGTACATTCCTTTTTTTGGACCTAACTTACCCCACCAAAAATCCCTTATGGTATTGGTGAGTCTTTTGAGAATAGTTTTGGGTAACAAGAAAGTAGACATGGTGTACACAGGGAGAGATTCCAGAACAGCTTTAGCCATCACCCCTCTCCCTGGTGGAGACATCGATTCACTCTTCCATCCCTTCAATCTACCTCCCATTTTATCCGTGAGGTTATCAAAACATTTTATTTTGGACTTGTTAGTGAAAAGAGGTCCACCTAAATACTTATCATCTAATCTAAATTTTTTAACTTTAAGAATATCAATGATATCTCTACCTAAGCTACCTTGGATGTGAGGAGTAAAAAATTTTCCAGATTTAAAAAAGCTTATCATTTGCCCAAAGGTTTTACCATAATCTTCTAAAACAGGTAGAAGGTTTTTACTTTGGGCAATGTTAGCTTTTGAAAAGATCAGAAAGTCATCTGTAAATAGTAAATGACTGATAGGAGGACAATTTTTGTTAATTTGAAAGACGGAGATAAGACCATGTTGTTCAGCATTAGATAGAGTCCTTGAGAAGGACTCCATACAAAGAATGAATAGGTAAGGGGATAAAATATCCCCTTGCCTTAATCCTCTAGAGGGTTTAAAAGGTTTGCAAGGAACACCATTTACCAGGATCGCAGACTGACTAGTAATAATACATTGAAAGATGAGAGAACACCAAGCATCAGAAAACCCCATTCTACGGAGAACAGCAATGAGAAAATCCCATTCGACACGGTCAAAGGCTTTGGACATATCTATTTTGAGACCTAAAAATTCAGTTTTGCTTTTCTTTTTTTTCCTCATAGCATGAATTATCTCATGAGACACCAGGATATTGTCAGAGATAAGACGTTATTTTACAAAAGCTGATTGGTAGGGAGATATCAATCTGTCAAGGAAAGGCTTTATCATATTCACAATAACTTTAGAAATGATCTTATACACATTGTTACATAAACTGATAGGTCTGTAGTCTCCAGGGCCAGTGGGGTGAAGAATTTTATGGATTAAGGATATATAAGTTTGGTTCATCTTGGTTAGCATGTGACCACTCCTAAAGAAAGCCTGAACAGTTCCTATAATGTTAGTTTTGACTGTGTTCCAATTTTTTTGAAAGAAGCAGGCAGGGAACCCATCAGGGGCCGGGACTGGAATTAGGAAGCATACCAAAGAGGGAAGCATGAATTTCTTCTTCAGATGGAGACTCCATTAATTGAATATTTTCTAAATAAGTAACTGAAGTAGGAACTAGCTTGACAATGTCATTGTTTATAACTGGTTTAGAAGTAGTTAATAGAGTCTCAAAATAAATGTTGAGGCAGTTGGCAACCTTATCTCTACCCTCTACCCAATTGTTATTACTATCATATAAACCCATGATTCTATTTCTTCTTTGTCTAATGACAGCATTATGATGAAAATAATGAGTGTTTCTATCCCCTAGTAGAATGGTGTTCTCTCTGCCCTTTATTTTCCATAGCTCTTCTTCATAGTCATGAAGTTTTTGTATCTCTTCCTTAGTATCTAGGAGATTTCTATCATTTAATCTAATATTAGGATTGGATAGAATTTGATTTAGTTTATTATTCATATTATTAAGATTATTTTTGATGTTACCAAAATCATTTTTATTCCAAAGGCTAACTTCTTTTCTAACAATAGCAAGCTTGTTCATTAGAACAAAAGCTTTAGAACCATTTATATAGGTGTCCCAAGAAAAATTTATTATGTCCCTACACTTTTGCTCATTGTGAAAAAGACCAAAGAATTTAAAAGGCTTATGACCATCCTGGCAGGGGATGGCAGTGTTGAGAAGAATAGAGCAATGGTCAAAGCCTAAATAGTTCAGGTGCCTAAGGCTAGCATTAGGGAAAGTTGCAAGCCAAGAGCCATTAGCCACGCATCTATCTAATCTTTCCTCAATAAGGGTATCATCCTCATGATGGTTAGACCAAGTGAAAGGGAAACCAATAAATCCCATGTCTTTTAGCCTTAAGTTATCAAACATGGAGGAGAATTTCCTAATAGTAGAGTCATTAGTAGCATTCCCTCCTCTTTTTCCATCCTGATGTAAGATAATGTTCAGGTCTCCTAGAATTAACTAAGGATAATTCATAGAGGTGCCCATTTGATTCATTATATTCCAAGATTCATCCTTCTTATGATCCTTATAAGGACTACCATACATACAGGTTAGAATCCACTCAGAGCTAGATTGCTCATCCCAAACACTACAATTTATCTGATTATCATATATATAAAGAATCTTAAGTTTCACATCTTTATCCAAAGCAACAGAAAGCCCTCCTGCTTTTCCAACAAGATTCTGACAAACATGATTATAATACAAGGAGGAATGCAAAGTGTTCTCAACAAAAGAATGAAATTGTTTGGTCTCAGACAAGAAAAGAATGTTTGGTTCATGTGAGGAGATGAGTTTTTTCAATTGTTGTCTAGTATGAGGAGGTCCGAGTCCTTGACAATTCCAGGACAAAATTTTAATGAATTGCCAAAAATAAGAAACATCAGGATAAGCTAAGTTCTTGAAATTTTTGGTCCTACCAGTGAAAAACACTATAATTCTGGATCTCCCTAATATAATAGAAGAGTAAAATTCAATTTGTTTTCGAAAACCAACCTGATTAGCATTGATCTCAAACTGATTTGCAGGTGAAGAACCATCCCTTTTTGCCACTTTAACTCCAGCATCTCTAACAAATCTCATTCCTTTCACATCTTTTGTCGCCTTGTGAGACTTAATGGGTTTTTTGCCATAGTCAGAGATAGAGGGTTTTCCAATGGAGCCACAATGGAAATTGAGAAGAGGAGAATCTGGGAAATTTGGTAAAGAAAGAGGACCAGATTCAGTTGTTTGAACTGATACAGTAGTTGATTTTGGTTTTTTCTGGGTTGAGTAGGGTTCTTGGTGTTCTTTTCTCTTTTGATTTTCAAAGGAGCGGTTTGGGATTTCTGTAGAGATAGTCAGAGGATTGGAGATTGGTTTCGAGGTTTTGTTTCTGCTCCATTTTTTGGATCTAGAAGAAGGAATAGAGTTTTGAATCACAATAGTTTTCTGGTATTTTGGGTATGGACCAAATCCTGGTGGGTAAGCGGATTCTGGGTCGACTTTCAAATCCGGTTTTTGGGTTGCAGAGGCCCGAGCTTGGAAAGGGTTGTAGGAATATTTGTCAATTCTACAAGCTGGGAGCTTTACAATTTTATTGCATGAGGTGATTTGGTGGAGTGAATCCTTATCAGTTTGCGAGGGTTGAACTTTAGAGTCCTCATTATGAAAATCTTTACCTTTAGATATTTTGGGTTCTTCAGCCTTGCCATTCAAAATATTTTCTGGTTGGAGATCCATAGCCTCTGGCTCCAACATAAGAGCAAAAAAAGGGTTTGTTGTAGGGCTGATTTTAGAAGATGGGTTTTCATTGGGGTTAGGTTTTGAGGAGGAGTTTCCTTTGAAAGTTAGATTAGGAGAGTTAAAAACTGAATTAACCAACTTGTTTGTAGACAAAGCCATTTTTGCATCAAGTATTTCCCTTCTCTTTGGAGTGCAGCTATTCTTTGAATGATCTAAGGTTCTGCAGAATTGACAGAGCTTGAAAGGTTGAAGAGCATAAGAGAACTCAATCCAAGTTTTGACGCCTTCCACCATACATGAAGAACCAAAAGGAAGCATTTTTGTAACCTCCACCTCAACCATAGTTTCTACATTCTTCTCATAGAAATCTCTTCCATATGGGTATTTGAAAAGAATCATTTCACCTGCAGGTTGTGCAATTCCTTTTAGGGCATTGTAAGTGATATAATCATTTGGGACTCTCTTCAAGGTTATGATTAAGAGAACTCTTTCATATTCTTCATCTTTTATCTTGTGAACACCTTCAAATGGAACTTGTATGATAGAAAGGATGGAATCATAGATCCACCATGGTTTTGGATAGTTCACAGATATAATATCTGCAGCATGAGAGAATATGAAGTGAAAGAAATTTTTCTTCTTTTGGAAAGGAGTTACAATCACCTCTTTCTTAAGGTTCCAGTGTTTTCTGGCAAACCTTTGAGCTTCCTGATAGTTTACATTGATGTTGCTATGTAGCTTACCAACTGCACACTATTTTTCATCTTTAGGAGGCTTTGGCTTGAGAGAATCTTTACTAAGAATAACAACAGGGCGTAAAGGATCATGCATAATTTGACTAGCTTGTAGAGCTTCAGTGATTTCATCAACTGAGGAAGTTTCAGAGGATATGGACATGATTAAAATTCATGTAGGAGATAGATTGTTGTTTTGAGAGAATTCAACTATGCAAATTTGTGAGAACTGAGTTCCTCCAAAGGTTTGTTCACTGCTTTGGGATGTGATAGTGTGTTTGAAATTTGAGTCAGAGAGGCTTTCAAAAGAGTTCTCGTGACTTCTGTTAGCCCAAGTACAAAGATTCTTTGAGAGTACCTTGCATGAGTAGTATCTGCTGCTCCTATTTTTTCTTATGGGCCAGCGGTGTGTGGTAATGGCAGATATCCAAACCAGGAGCGTCGGGTTGCATTTATGTTGCCCGAGCCGCTCCCATCTACCTGATAACTCGAAATATTTTTATGTTCATAGTTTGTTACCGAGCAACTAGTTCTTATCAGAGCATGTAATCTAGGTTTAGAATTGCAGGGCTAGTTGTTAACCGTTGATTTCTTACTTGGAAAGTGGCATTGACAGCAATACCCGTGTAAGCTTGCATTTCTTAATCTGAGGCTCCAACTAAAACAGAACATGAACCATGTTTGCTTTCAGAGCCACACACAGATGTTAGGATGACCAGGAATAGGATACTGTTTTTTACTGGGTTACAGTCACGATATGTCCTTCAATTGTTGTGTTGGACTGTGATAGGTGATTGTTTCTTGGTGGAACTACTAAAGTGTCGAGTGAAATTTGCTTAGAGCTGCTAATGTATGTGGTTTCGCACTTTGCCTTCAGTCTTCCCACGCTCCCCTCTTCATATTTGTCTCTCTAAGCTGCAATATATGCTATTTTCTGCAGTCTTTAAATTGGAGCTGCATCTGTAGAAGGGATATAGTTTATACTGCTGTAGCTCATCTTTTAAGTATCCGTGTTTCTTGCTGTTACTTTCTTTTCACTTTATTTCATTAGCAATCAGTACTTTAAGTACCAGTGCTTCTTCCTGCCATGCTATAGTGTGGCAGATAATGGCCGAGAGGGCATGTACTAGGCACATAATTTCAGAACAGAACTTTGTTTGAGCTGCAATTTATTGCATAAGTGGCAAAAAAGACTTGAATGATTTTTGAGAGTAGAAGTAGATGTTCTTCTTATGTAGGCCCCCACATAAAGTCTTCTCTTCTAGCTTAGGATTTATTTCTAACAAGGAATTTTCATAAGCTTTTGATCAAGTAATACTCAACTAGTCACGCGTTTTCATGGTCATCTTCACATTTTCTCCTCAACCATTTAGTTCTATCGAGTTCTCAAGTTTGTGTTGTTCATGCCACTTGCTGTAACTATATCATTCACTATTTCTAGGAAAAGCTGACACAGAATGGTTGCATTATGTTGAATTGAGTTGCCCTAATCAATCTTTGGTGTGTTTTGATCGAGTTGTAACGAACCGTGTGTCCAGCCCGCACTGGAATTAGGGACAAGTATTTGGGACTACAATCTGCAGGTATAGTAGCTTTGACAAGTATTGAAGTTTTTGTTAGCTATTGAGCCAACCTTCTGGTCTTTGGTACCCTGTCATCCCAATCTGCTCAGAGAATAATTTAATTGGAGCTGCTCAAAACAATTTCATACTAGGCCGGTGAAGGAATTTCAATTGTTGCTATTTGAATACTGGTGATGTCAATTTTCTGGAGTTCTTCTTTGTCTAGTTTTTCCCTGTACTTTGGTTTTGATTTTCCTTTGTACCCCAACCTTAAGTTGTAACATCATTCTTTACTTTGGTTTTCCTTTATACCCCAACCTTAAGTTGTTGCATCATCCTCTGTTGATACATAAAGCCTGAGTTTCATCCTAATCTGCACCAGCTCACGAAGCAAAACCTGAGTTCTTTTCTGCTGAAAAACAATCTATCTGTTGTATCTTTTTTCCTTTGGTCTGTCGAGTTTGTTTCTGAAGTCATCCAAGTCCTGAAACATACAACTGGGTTAACATCAACCTTGAATCAGACACGACGTTACTGTACATCTGCCAATGTATCTTCAATGATTCAAATGGTTAGGACTCTTGGTTATTGCTATAAAATTTGAACTACAAACAACCACACATCTGCCGCTAAAACCATTTAATGACAAAAATATAGAAAACTATTGGCTGAACCCCAAAAGGACATGAAACTGGTATAGGCTCGTTGGTGCTTATTTCTATCAATGGTTTTTGTATTGCAAATAGGTAGGCACATGGGTGGGTTGTGAAAAAGGTAGCTAGGGTGATAGTGACAACAGCTAACCCATATCCCGAGGTCAAATTCCAAAGCGGTACTCGGAGAAAAGGAGAAAGGATCTCGGAGAAAAGTGGATTCTGGTGATGGTTCAACGCCTGAAAGCAAAAGAAAATCAACAGTCAGGTCAAGATACCCGGAGAAAAACTGTTTCCTATTTTCGGAAATTAAAGACGAGAAGATAGAGAGGCTAAAATCTAAGAGAGGACTCCTAAATTTCAAAGAGAATTTTAATGCAATTAAAAGCGTCTTTTCATGAATTTGCCTATAAAATATATAAAGTGCAATGCCAGTAAACCATAGAAGAGAAAAACAATGATAGAATCAGGATGGATAGGTATAGTTTCAAAGATAATCCCAAATATTCCGTTCCAATCTTCAAGACGTGGGTGCCAGCAGAAGAGATAGATATGGTTGCTCGAGCAAATGGTTTGATAATACCCGTTCCATGGCCAACATTCATAACATCAGTGGTAAGGAGGCAAAAATTGATAGATATTGAGACAGAGCCTGTGAATCTTAGTTATCCAGAGGAGGATAAGAAAGGGAAGAAACCAGGATCATCGCACTTGAGAGTCAAGGCATCAGTCATGAAAAGGGGGAAGGCAAAGGTGAATCTTAAGCGGAATCAGGGTTGAGTTTTGAATTTCACTTTTATCTTCTTAGAAATTGAAAGGAAAGGGTTTGAGGGATTACTGGCTAGGGAGTTGAAAATAGTTGTCTGAGGAAATTTATTTGAGTGTTTAGCTTATTTGGAATTCTACTGAGTCTGTTTTCATAGTTTCTGGTTTGAAAGATGTTGTTTTTAGTATGATCATTGTGGTTGTACTGATTGGGTTTGGTTATTTGAATGAATTAAGTTGATATTGTGTTGTTGATTTCGTGGTTGTACTGATTGGGTTTGGTTATTTGAATGAATTCAGTTGGTTATTTTCATGGTTGTTCACTTGGTTGTTCTTGTACGACTGCTTCTCTCTCATGTTGTTTTCCTTCCGCCCTCGCCCTTAAATTTATAAATATTTTTGTTTTCCGTTACGTGTACTGAGTACATGTATTAGGGCTTCAGACTTGTAACAGTTTTCCCGGTTTATAAGACTGGTATGTACACTGTCTTATATCCAAATTTACAGTAGTTCTATATTTTTCTCTAAATAAATTCGAAACATTCCCTAATAATATCAATGACACATATCACTGTTCCAGGCTATTTTCGAATGATAATTCTTGAATCATGATTTTGATTTCGAACAGTAGATTGTTCTTAACCGAAATTCATCAAGTATGAAATGTTCATTAAGCTTAGTCATATATTTTGAGAGCTAATTACAAGATAAACTTGACTCGAAATTCTTGATATGCTTACGATAGTCTAATTAGTTATGCGACATCGTCTCATAGATAGAAAAGTGAATAACTTGAGAAATAAGTGGTTCATTCTTCACTTACCTTTTGTTGAAGAAGTTCTCCAAAAGCTTCGGTTGATCTTCTCCTTCAAACGGTAGAGCGTAATGATGACTGCCGTGATGTCCGTTTCTCAACTACACTTCTGTCATAATCCGAGACTTAACCAATTGTATACTGGAAATCAAGATATAGTTTTGACAACTAAATTTGACAACAAGTTTGAGATAGCAACACTTGTGAGTTCAACCGAGCAATATTCTAACATAATGAATTTTTAGATTTTTCATACAACAATCCAATATTTATCGGATATTTAAGAGTGCACCCATATCTAACCTGTCCATATGCGGGTTGGGTATCCACCCGCTAAATTATGGGGGACGTTGCCGGGTTGGACTGCCACATGCTCACCCCTTGCTGCATATATATGAACGTTGTTTTGGGGACTACCCCAAAACAGTGGGGGACTACTCTTCCAATTTGGGGGTGGATATTTGAAGTAATTTTGGGTCACCCCTTATCTAAAAAATTTTAAAATACCAAATTTACCCTTGGTAATTAAATAGTTAGTTTATTGATTAGTTAGTGTTAGTGTAATGATTAATTACTGATTAGTTAGTGATTAGTGAGTTATTAATAGGATAGTTTTGTTAGAATCAGAATTATTGAGAGAGAAGAAGAAGAAGTAGAAAAAAAGATGAAGAAAAAGAGGGAAGAACCCAAATGATGAATTTTATCAGCCACAACCAGAAGATGAAGTTATGGGTACTCATGTATGGCTCAAATTTAGTTAATGTAGCTTGAATTGTGCAAAAAATTGGCCAAATCGAAAATTTCAGGAAGAAATTTAGGCTAGGTCAAAGTAGTTCGGTTAGCAATTCTGCAAAACAGGTAGCCGAACTCTCCTGTATGTGCAGTTCGGTTACTCATTTCAGCATACGCAGGTAACCGAACTCTGTTTTAATGGAGGTTTTTGAGAGTTCGGTTATCTTTTTCCAGAAAACGTTGCCGAACTAATTTTATAGAGTATACAGTTAATAGTTCGGTTTAGTCGAGTTTAGTCCCTTTGTTACCGAACTTTTTGTTCGGCAAGATCGCAAATCACGATCATTGAATAGCTAACCGAACTTTGTAGTTCCGTTTAGTCGAGTGTAGTAATTATGTTGCCGAACTATACCATAGAAAATTCCAAAGAACAAGTTCGGCAAGATCGCAATATCTGGTATAAGTTGCGAAGTCACCGAACTACAAGTTTGGTGTTGACAGATCAAAGTTCGGTTACCCCATAGAAATTGCGAAGTAACCGAACTATATTTTATCAAAGTTCGGTTACCTATATAAATTTATCGACTAAACCGAACTCAAATTTCGCATATAAAGAAAGAGTCGGTTACGAATTTTTTTTTTGCGAGCTTACCGAACTACATAGTTCGGTTACCTAAAAATTCCTACTTGGCCGAACTGTTCTTCATATTGAAAGTTCGGTTACCAAAATCTAGGGGTTTCAAAATTTCTCCTAGCCGAAATCTATACTGTAACTACCATTTTCTATGGTTTTTGATGATTTCTAATCGATTTCTTCAACAAAAAACGATTAAAAGGAATAGGTGTGAAGGAAATTACCTGCGGATTTTCATTTTACTCGAATCGGACTTCTTGGTTGATGTTGGAGAAGAAGAAGAAGAAGAATAAAAGAAAAGAAAAGGTTTTGAAACTGATTTTTGGTTTTAATTTAGGGGGTTAGATTAGTGGGTAGTGGTTAAATTAGTGGGTTATTAGGATTAGTTATAACCTTAATTAGGATAAGGGCAGATTAGTCTTCCATAATCTTTTAGGACACCCCTTAAAATTTAGGGTGGACATTTGAATAACTAAATAGTTCCCAAAACATCGTTCTATATATATCCGAATTACAACCTTGTATGGATGGGCCAGGATGCCCATTTTGCGATAATGAGCATAAACAAATAAACAAAAATGCGGAAGAATATTATGGTGTTCATTTGTATGTTAGCTAGTACTCCAATATTATGGAGTACAAAATAATGATTTTGTACTTCCAATATAATAATAGTGTAGTAGATGAATCATGAATGATCGTTGTTTTGAGAAATCAAGTATATATATAATAATGGAACGACAGTCTGAGTCTACAGAATCAAACCAAAGTTCGATCGGCATAGTGAGGCCCAGCCGATAGTATGTCACTTTATTTATTCTCTTGTTCCTAGTCATTTATCAAATATGTCGGTGAATTGTTTTCATAATTTAACGTCCAGTTTAAAGTTTAAATTAGTACTCCTATTATTTTTTTGCCTTGCCGAATTTAAGCTTCATTAAGTGATAGTATTATTTAGTTTTTGATACTCACATTTTGTCCAACATTAGTGTTTGGTCTAATATTTGTCCAACTTAGTGGTTGGTACCTGAAATTAACGTTGACTGTAGTTGACTGTTATTGACCTGAATTTAATTGTTTTTATTTAAAAAAAACTGAGTTTTCAATTTTAGCCCAGAAATGGGCCTCAGATCCAACGGCTTTACTAAAATCAATAATCCTATGGTCACGGACTCACGGTGAAATATCCCTTGACTCCACTCTGTATTCTTCCTTCTTTCGCCTACCCCCATTAAAATACCTCTACGAGGAACACGACACAAGTCTACTACACAATCAAACAAGTAGATTCAGATTTCATCGCTTACACAACGAAACCACTAAACAACATAGACATGACAATCAACATAGTTGACTGTCATTTGTGTAAACCCATTTCCACAAATTTCAATCTCATTTGATTTGATGTTTGAGAAAGAGAGTGAAGCAGATCTTTCATCTATGTTGCTCGGTGTCAAAACCACTGCACAAATCCTTTATTAACTCGATCTTCCTAGTCACGCTAGGTACACATCACACTCATGATTAGCCATAAGAACCATAAGTAGCAGCAAGATTGATTTTAACAAGGACAATCCTATGCCCTTTTTTCTTATCGTTCTTATCACTCTTTTCTTGCTTCTCTGGACTTGTTAAATCTCTTTCAATCCTTCGCATACTTCACGAAACACACAGCAGAACACAGAAGCAACTTTAGGCAAAGAAATGGTGGTTTATGCATTTTGCCAAACACCTTTTGCGCAAGATTTAGTGTTGGGCAGAGATGAATTTCATTTGATCTCTTGACCCTTGTTTCATCTCTTTCTCTGCAATTAATCACAGATTCAAGACAAACCATATCTCTTACACCACTCATCCATCATAATTTTCACGATTCATTTATCACCAACCAAATACAAATTCAGTTTTTAATTTTCTTAGATTAAACAGGAGCAAACAACTCATCCTTCTCTCTCTTGTCACGAACATCTTCTCAAAAACCTTCAAATACATCCCAAACTCGAGCCATACTTTCCCTAAACATTAACAGCGGCAGTGAAATCTCGTCTGCCATGTTCTCTCAGTGACAATAAAACCCTAACCCTCAAACCACTTGCATCCATGGAAATAAATACCCTTGCTTCTTTGTTGATTTGCTGCACAACAGCCATTCAGATTCTCAATTTCTTCATTCTTCTTCACATCATCATCCATCTGATTTTGAATAAAATGATCGGTTCGGGGAAAGAAAAAGATGAAAGAGGGAAAAAAGATTTTATTTTCTGATAAAAAAAGGAATATTTGTGATCATCCACGTGTAGTGAAGATCAACGGGTTAGATAAAATAGCAACAAAAAAAAAAGATTTTGTTAAATTAAAATTAGACTTAACTTGGTCAACGTGAAGTCCAGGTACCAAACCCTAAGTTGGACAAATGTTAGACCAAACACTAAAGTTGGAAAAAATGTAAGTACCAAAAACCAAATAACCCATTATACTACTCAGCAAATACCATGGTCAATCAATGAAAGATCTTGCGTCTACAACCTGTCTGCATATCCAAGCAATTTTGTGGAGCTGGTTCCACGAATCATGATTAACAAACCGGTCTAGCCGGCATAGAGAATAAATAGCCGCCCCCGCCTGAAACGGCTATGTTGTCACGTGCACCACCTGGTTTTGAATAGTGGGGCATCACACATGACTTAAGTATTCACTGTCCATGTTGTCATCTAGCTTCATTTATTAGGGTTAACCATGAGACCTATATTTTTGATAGATGGATTGGACACTGGGCGAGTGCCTGGGTATGTGGATATGCATGTGCACCTGTTTAACAAATTATGAGCGAATCTTACTAGATTATGATAACTGCACACGTTGCTAATTATTAACATTAACAAGAACGAAAAAAGACTTAACTTTTTGTTGCAGACAATTAAACGACTGACTGAAAGTGAGGAGAGAGAAAGAGTGAGTTTTTCCATCGTCTTCTTCGTCGGAAAATGGTTAATTACAACAGAGCAGTGGATAGGGAAGGCTTTATTACGACAACAAGAAGGAGAACAAGAATTCCTGAGAATGTTTCACACTCGACTGGGGGTTACAAAGATTTTGGAAGTGGAAGATAAAAAATGCAGTCAAGAGAAGGAAAATCAATCAAGGTGGAAAGAAAGATCATAGGCGGATCCATGGGGAAAAAGGGTCGAGAGACATTATTCATCTAGCCATCTGGTCGGGTATTAAAAGGAGATTCTGTTGGCTTAGTTTTAAGGCTGGAACGTGGTTATCTCGTCTACTAAAGAAAGAGGCTAATGGTGGTGATGGAAAGTGTTTAAACTGGAATTTTAGAGGAGTTGATTGGATGTTGGCAACTCGAAAAGAAAATGAAAATGGGGAGTTTATTTGTTTACGGGTATCTCATAACAAGGAGTATCCATCTACTCTCTATTTTCCTGCTGGAATTAATGGAGCTGGATGGTGGGATGCAGGGGTGTTTTTAGAAGATTTGATGTTTGGAACTACGAATACAAAGGCAAAGAAGGAGAATGAGGTATCATGGGTTAAACCAGCCATTAATGCTTGGTCAGTTATTAATCAAAAAGAGCAGTTACCTCTTGTTAAGCAACAACTCTCAACTCCGATCAACTCAATTCCTAATCACGACTTGAACTCCCTCTGGCAAAGAACAATGGTTGTTGAAATAGCTTCTGAAGATTTTGATTGGAAAGAAGTTGGAAATTGTATGATGGATAAATTTGGTTGGAGTTATGGTTTTGATTTACAACCAATTGATGATGTTAAAGCTGTGTTTACTATTAAAACCTATGATGAATTATCCAGGGTCACAAAAATTAAAAATTGGAAACATGGAGATACAGAAATTCATATTTATCCTTGGTATTCAGGAAATAATGCAGTTCACAGACCAATGTTTAAAGTTATAGGAGATAAATTTGGGGGTCTGGCAGAGGTTTGCCCGGAAACATCAATGTCAACTGATTTATCTGAGATCAGAATGAAAGTGGATGGTCCGGTGAGCAATGGTGTTTGGTGTGAGGATTTGTTTATGGCGCATACTAAAATTTGGGTAGAGATACGGATGATCTGTGAGGTCCTTGAAACATCAAAAGCTGAATTTAAGCCTATTTTTGTCAGTGAGAAAAACAAATTTTGCCACCGGAGAAGGATACAAATTACCGGACCTGGGGAAGAAGATAAATTGGTACGTGGCGAATTGACATTGGTGGGCTCTGATGAACGGTCTCTTGATAACAGACCCGGCAAGTACGGCAAGGAAACAGGTGGGGAAGCGGAAACAACAAGTATACTTATGACACCTAGTTTGGTCAATGATGTACAGCCTGTTTTGGTACGGGATAACTTTAATTCAAATTTTGAAATTAAGGTAGCAAATAAAGTTACTGCTCAAAGTAATTTAGTGCACAAGGAAAATGGGCTTTCATTGTTGGGCCAAAAGCAAGTATGTATTTTAGACAAACACAAAGAAGATATATCCAGTTTGGCACCAGCTGAGTTAGGGACAGGAGGTCATGCTTCTAGTTCTGTTTCCCTGGATCATTCTTCGTTAAGAAGTCTAAAGAAGAAATTAAAGACCAAATTGTCTCAAGAAGTCTCTATTAGCTCTAATTCTTCGGACTCTATAATTGGAGAAGTATCCAGTAAGAAGGGTGGTAGCAGAGAGATGGTAAGGGGGACTAATTCCACAAGCAAGAAGGACGGAGAGATGGTGATGGGAACTAGTACCACGCTGGACAGCCGTGATGTAAATGAAAACATGCACAGAGAGGTTGCTAATGATAATGATGACGCGGCATCGCAAACAAGCAGTGGTAACAAACGAACAAGGCTTGATAATAATGACGGTATGGAGATGGCAAAAGGTGTACATGATAAACTCAAGGTACATTTCAACAAACTTAAAGAATCCGGAAGTCACTCCGGGATTGAGTTCACAAATAGGGAAATTAATTTTGTGTCAGATGCTATTCTTTCTCATAAAAATGCCTTTAGAGATGAATTTGTCACGTGAGATAGTATTGGAAACTAAGGTTTGGTTGTTTTGGTAGTAGTGTCTGTCGGGTTGTCATAGTTTTAAATGTTTAATATAGTTTCTTGGAATGTTAATGGTCTTTGAGACCCGGATAAGCGCTCTAAGTTAAAAAAGCTTGTGAAACGGTGGAAGTCTACTATTCTTATGATTCAAGAGACGAAGCTTAGTGCTTGTTCCGACAATATTGTGCGTCAATGTTGGGGTGCAACTCCATGTAAATGGATTGCGTTGAACTCATATGGAAGGTCGGCGGAATTTTGTTGATATGGAATTCGGATATGATTGAAGTTGATGATTTTCTTGAAGGGATTTTTACTATAAGTATTTCTTGTCGTAATTTGGATGATAATTTTCGTTGGGCTTTGATTGGTGTCTATGGTCCTTGCAATGTGAATGAAAGAAAAGAAGATTTCATATGGAGCTAGCTACCTTGCATGGTTATTGGGATGGAATACCTTTGTGTTTCGGTGGAGATTTTAATGAGATAAGATACATGGTGGAAAGAAGAGGTTGTCGTAGAGTATCGAACTCAATGAAACTCTTCGATGATTTGTGTAATGACCTTGATCTCGTGGATTTGCCTCTTCTCGATGCGAAGTACACTTGGACTAGACCGCCTAACAAGAAGAGCAAGATTGATCGTTTTTTTTTTTCGCTGGATTGGGAAGATCATTTTCCAAATATCATCTTCAAGCGCCTTGCAAGACCCTTCTTGGATCATTTTCCTATTGAGTTGTGCTCAAAGGACTCGGATTGGGGTGCTTGCCCTTTCCGATTTCAATTAGCCTGGCTCGAAGGTACTAACATAGTTTCTTTGATGAAAGAATGGTGGGAATCTTTTTCTTTTGTAGGTACGGCGGGTGAATGTTTTTCAAAGAAGTTACATGCTTTAAAGGAGAAATTGAAGGTGTGGAATAGAGATGTTTTTGGGAACATTGATAGAGCTATGGACACGGCTCTAACCGAGATGAAAGAGTTGGAAGATTTCGATGATGGTAGGGGACTTACCGAAGTTGAAAAAGACATGCTTGTGACGGCTAAAGTGGAGTTTGATGTGGCTCATCGTCGTCAAAGCATAATGATGCGACAAAAGTCAAGAATTAGATATTTTCGTGATGGAGATAGAAACACAAAACATTTTCATCAAGTGGTGAAGGGTCATAGAGCTTTAAACAACATCAACAATCTTCGTATTAATGGTAGATGGACCGGAAACAAAGAAGAAATTAAGAAGGGCATTGGGAATCATTTTGAGTTAGCGTTTAAAGAAATATCTAATAAACGTCCAAGAATCAAGAACATATGCCTTAGGCGTATTGAGAATGCAAGTGTATGGTTAGAGAGGCCTTTTAGCGAGGAAGAGGTTAAAAATGCAATTAAGGATTTGGGAGTTGATCGTGCGCCGGGTCCGGATGGCTTTCCTATGAAGTTCTTTATTGTCGGTTGGGATTTCTTAAAAGAAGATTTGATGAAGGTGTTCGAAGAATTTCACGACCATAATGTTCTACATAAGTCGTTGAAAAATAATTTTATTGCTCTCGTTCCTAAGAAAGCGGGTATTGAAGAAATAAAAGATCTTCGGCCTATTAATCTTATTGGGAGTGTGGACAAAATTATATCAAAAGTCTTAGCGGAGCGTTTAAAAGTTTACCTTCCTAACCCTAATTTCATCATCTCAATCTAGTTTTATTAAAGGAAGACAAATTCTTGATGGGGTGTTGATAGCGAATGAATGTGTGGACTCTAGACTTCGTCAAAAATTACCGGGTTTGGTGTGCAAGCTTGATTTTGAAAAGGCATTTGATAATGTGAATTGGAATTTCCTAAATGAAGTCTTATACAAAATGGGTTTTGGTGGTGTTTGGAGAGCATGGATTAGGAATTGCTTAACCTTTTCAAAGTTCTCGGTTCTTGTTAATGGATCATCTTATGGATACTTTGGTAGTGAAAAAGGACTTCGTCAAGGTGACCCACTATCTCTTTTTCTTTTTACTATCGTTGGTGAAGTTTTAAGTTGTATGTTGAGCAAAGCGCAAGAACTTGGTCAAATTTCGGGTTTCTCGGTTATGGAGGGGGGAACAAAAATAAATCACTTGTAATTTGCCGATGATACTATTATTTTTCTTGATGCTAAGAGAGAACAAGTTGACGCTCTTCGTTACCAACTTCTTTGTTTTGAGTTAACTTCGGGTTTGAAGATAAATTTTTCGAAGAGTAGTTTATTTGGGGTCGCGGTCGAAGAGGGAATTGAAAATTTTGCTAACATGTTAGGTTGTAAGAATGATAATTTCCCTAGTTTGTACCTCGGTCTTCCCTTGGGAGACAAGGTGGGTGGCTCACAAAAATGGGAAAAAATTCTTGAAACTTGTGGGAAAAGAGTTGCTTCATGGAATGGGAAAACTTTCTCAAGAAGAGGTAAGCTAACTCTTATCAAAAGTGTTTTGGCTAGTCTTCCTATTTATTATCTTTCAATTTTTCTTGCCCCTTGCTCCATCACAAAGAAAATTGATAGGGTAGTAAGAAATTTTTTATGGGATGATGACCCTAATAAGAAAAGAGTACATAATATTCGTTGGTCAATGGTTTCTAAAACAAAAGAAATGGGTGGTCTTGGGATTCGAAGAACAAAGCAAGTGAATTCGGCTTTGCTAAAGAAATGGTGGTGGCGTTTTGGGTTAGAGAAAAATGCTTTATGGAGGAAGATGATGGTTGAAAAATTTGGTGAAACATCCACCAGATGGGAAACTCTCCAACCCATGGGATCAAAAGGAGGTAGTTTGTGGTTTAATATCTATAAAGAGCTAGAAGATTTCAACAAGAATATTAGATTCAAAATTGGGGCGGGTAAGGAAACTAGATTTTGGGAAGATTTTTGGCTAAGTAATGGAAGATTATGTGATATGTTTCCTTTGGCGTATGAAGCTTCAAGGACCAAAGAGTTTGTGGTGGCTAGTATGTATGAAGTTAGGGATTGTGGTATAAGGTGGAATTTTATGTCTAGAGAAAGATACCCTCAAATCATATCAAATGAAGTCTCCACAATATCAAATCTTCTCTCTTCCATCTTCATTCAAGAAGGTATTTTGGATAGTCGAATTTGGGTTGGAAGTGAACATGGTCACTATACGGTGAAGGATGGTATAAAGAACGAAGGAGAAAAAAATGAACCAACATTTCCAATCGATGTTGTTTGGAGTCGTGAGTATCCTTATAAAATAAATTTCTTTCTTTGGCTCCTTTCTCATGATAAGGTAATGACGGCGGATAAACTTATAGGAAGGGGAATGGATATTTCAAGTGTTTGTTGTTTTTGCGAGGAAAATGATGAAACTAGCTCGCACTTATTCTATGATTGTTGGAGGACCCGAAGAATATGGAATTACTTTGTTGAAGGATGTCAATTTCGGTGGACTTATGATTCAAATGTCACCACAACGGTGAAATCTTGGAAGTTTAATTGGGGAGATGAAAGACTTAGTAGAATATGGAATAATATCCCGATTGCAATATGGTGGTGTATATGGAATGAGCGAAATGCAAGAGTCTTCGAAAGGAAAAAGAAAATTTTGGTTAGCCTCATTAGAAATGTTAAACTCCAAGCGTTCTTTTGAGCGGAGTCGAACACAAGATGTTAGGTCTAACGGCGAATACGGTGATAGCACTTTGGGACTCTTTATTCCGGTCTTCGTAATCCTGGTTTGGTTTTGTTTTGGGTTGCCGAATCCTCTTTCGCTCCCTTTTCTTGTTGCTCTTGTTTGATTTCATTGGGTTGAGGTACCCCTCTTAAGTACCTCATTTTCAATGAATTTCCTCAAAAAAAAAAAAAAAAAAAAAAAAAAAAAAAAAAAAAAAAAAAAAAGGTACGAAAAAATCTAGCACGTCAAACGATAGGAGTTGATCAAAGTCGTAGTCTAAGGTAATAAGGTAATAAGTGGATTCAAAGTCACCAAATCATTGTTATCGCAAATGGAAGTCAGGAATTATGATAATGTTGTACGCTTTTGGTGAGAGCTGAAAGAGATGCTCCTGGGACTCAGCGTAGAACCCAAAGGAAGACGCTATTTGTCTACCAAAAGAAAACGCCATCCGACTACCACTGGCTAACTAATTGTAGTGGTCAAACCGGCCATAAGACAGTCAAAAGGAGTTTTTGGTGATAGATATGAGATTAACGTGCTGTGGTGGTCTGGCCTGTTAAGTTTTAATTGTACGTCATCAACAACAACACTTCGAACTGAAAATGATAGAATTAAACAAAAAAATATAAAGGGAAGGAAAGGGATGAAGATTTTTCAACTGAAATCAGTTCAGATGAGGTTTTCGCTTGAGAATGAATTAAAAGCTGTTGGTTACATGAATTAATGGTCATTTTTATTTCTTGACGATTTCATCACAAAGAAGTGAACTTAATTCGTCTCCATGTAACTATCTGGGTCCAACATATAAACAAACATGTCATTGCTTTCACATACAAGTGTTTCAAAGCTTACGCGTTGCAAGAATTTTAAATTCGTAGCGACCTGAATTCTCACCTTTTTCCTTAACATATGCAACAAACCAACCAGCTACAGATGTTAAGTTTGGGGTCTAATTTTAACATATTGAAGTGTCGGCGATAAAGAGGGGCATCGTTGTCATTTTATTTGGACAGCTTCTGCTTTCTAAATAGAGTGACGAGAACGAAAAAGTTGCCAAGGGCCTAAGCTAGCCATTAGTGGTGAATGCCTGAATGGGGGTACTTAAATCGAATACGAGGGAGGGTAGTGTCAGTGGGCAGTGGACACGGTGAGTTGAACCATTTACATCGACGAGGATATGTCAACAATTCATGCAATTATCACCATAGACACAAGGAAAATTCAAATTCTCTAAATTCAATGACTGCCTACCTGAGTACCTTGTAAGATATGATCTTTCAAGAGATTGGGACATGAGATGAGAGCGTTGGGAAGCACTGATCAAACCATTTCCCTCTTGATATACATCTATAACACCCGTAGTGACTACACATTTACTGCGATTGCATTTACCGGCCAGGGGGTTATATGCTCTTTGAGCTCTCTTTTCTTTTACATACCTATGTAGGCTCTTTTAATCTATTTTTACCTTTGCAAAAATAAAATAAAATAATAATAATAATTTCAACTTCATAATGTGAGTATCATAATGGACAATTAAGTCATTGTGTACAAATTACAATTTTTTTACAACAAGATCTATAGAATGAGTGTTAAAAACACTCATTTACTTTCAAATCCAAAGATAACTAGGGCGAAGAGATGGTTTTTAGACAGTGAGAAAGTGAGAATATGAAAGCAAGGGGCTGATTTTCAGTCGCTCGAGAAGATAATTTGTACCAAGCGGGTGACGGTCGCATCATCCCCTTATAATTTTATTTAAATTTTTTCGGACTCACATTAAAGTATTCTAACATTGAAACAAAAGAAAAATACTTGTATAAAGATAATCAGCCACTTAAGTGAAAATATTCTCCATGTAACCGATCTTTAGCCTCTTAAGCGGAGCCTTATGGATGAAATCCATACGATGATAGCAACATAAAATCGTAGCGAAAGCCATAATTTCTTTTCTTTCTCTTTTAGTGGGGAGCGGTGGAAGAAGATTGACACAGACGAGGATTTAATCTTCGCTCAAAAAAAGAAAAACAAGGATCTATATGTTTTCCAGTTTATTATTAATGATAAATAAACCTAGTAATGAGACCGTTTGATATATTCAAAATTATTAAATCCTAAAAGTGAGGATTAAAATTTCTCCCAATTTATTATTTAATATTAGTTACTTTATATATTTGGAATTATTAAGTCTTAAAAGCAAGGGTTTAATCTTCGCTCATATTAAACTTTCATGTACCCTTGTTTTGACTATTCTTTGTTTGCTGATCAAACTCAATGCTTGACGGAATAAACTCTCTCTCTTCCAAAAACTCTGCAACGAAAACTCTCTCCGCCTGAATCTTCTTTGCTCAGCCGATCAGAGCAGATCAAATCAACACCCAAGCTCTATTTCACCCTGGTTCACGCTGCTATTCTTTATTTCGTGGATTCTCTTGCGTTTTTTCATGGTTAATTTTATAGATCTGTGATTGTTGATGTATGGTTTGTGACTTTTCTCTGAGAAGAAATCAGAGCATCTCATCATTCTTAGTCCTGATTTATGAGCAACTCGAAGCAACTTCTGCAGCCTCACCAACCCCAAGAAGATCTGAGATTTTCTCTGATGTTGGGGATGATCAGATTTCAATTTCTCTCTTTCTAGGTCTATGTGATATTCTTGTTTTGGGGTGTTTCATCGATCTACATTTCTTTAGTTGTAGATTTATTTCAACTAGTAATTTCAGTTTTAGGTTTTCAGCAACAGGTACTCAAAAGCCACCAGAGGCAGCAATATGTTCTAAGACACCAGCAACAGCAACAAAGACACCAGCAACAGCACCAGAGACACCAGCAAAACCAGCAACTCTTAGTTTCAGACCGATTCCAATGAAGAACCAGACCGATTCAGACCAATTCCGTCCTGTGATGACCGATTTCTTCTACTGCTATTGTTACTTTGAAAAAACTTTTGAAAAATGGGTGGATCTTTGGAAGAAAAAAAAACTGGTTCATCTGTTTTACCATGTTTATAGAAAAACCCTTGAAAAATGGTTGGATTTTTGGATCCTAACACTTCTACAGATTGTAGGTTTGTTATATTGGTTGGACGTGTTACTTTTAATCCAAACTAGGTCATTTAAACTTGTTCAGTTTCTTAGAAAGTTGGTTGAAATGGTTAGGATTTTGCTTCAGTTTAAGTCTTGTAACTATGTTGTTAAGTGGCCTGATTGTGATTGTGTTTGTTGTCTGCTTGAGATACTTGTAATTGCTGGAAATTTCCTGGTTGGTTCTGTAATCTCTACCGATTTTAAATCGGATTATTATTATCAATACAATTGAGGCATGCCTCTTTTTCGAAAAATAAAATATATTAAACTTTCCTTCCACACCATTAAACTTGGACATTCCCTTTACCTTACATGGTGGCAATGTACAAGTGTGTGCCTCTCTCCTTCATAAGACTTAGCCTTAGTTTTCAATGTGACACACCCTTCCTAAGAAGGAGCATATGAAAGAGCTTAGGTGAAAGTGGACACATCCCCGCTACACATACATACTAGCACCTAATTTGGTCATTTTGGATCAAGATCTTTCATTTTGAATAAATGTTCTCATTTCGTGTCCCATACTGTTAGAGTTGAAAAGTATTAACCCTACTCATATTACTAAAAGAATAGTTCTATATGGACCGCCCTTTTGATTAAGACAAAAACCGTGTAAACACATGGAAAACATACCCCACCCCTGGAGAAAAACAAGGGGTCTCACTAATGAGATTGTTTGTGTCTACACGGTTTTTTCTTAATCCATTTGGACGATCAGCGGAAAATTTCTATTACTAAAAAAAATATTATTTAGTAATAAAAAGAAAAAAATTATTAATTAAATACAAAGTACATAAGGACACTTTTTTTTTTTGAACAAAAAGAAAGTAACCTGTTGTTATAGGGGTTGGTGAAACCATTAAAGGGTTGATATAATAGGACAAAAGGGTCACCTATTAGTAATTTCAAAAACCCCTTATCTATATATTTTTCAAAATGGCTAAAAAGCCTTTATTTGGTTAGTGGTTTTAATTGAATTAGCTAATCATTAGATTAATGATTTTTTTTTTATACTTAGTGAAAAATTAAATCAAATTAAGAGTTAGTTTTGGTGGAGAGATAAAATAGAGGTTTTTTTTTTTTTCTTTTGATATTTATTTCAGAAACCTAGATTTTGATTTACTCAACCAAAATGAGTGATTTCAGTGGCAAATTGGAGGTGGGTGAATCTTTATATGATAGAGAAACTATATTTTACAGATACCCCACGATGGAGATCCTACCATGGTTGATCTCTTAGCTCAAATGTCCATTTCAGGGCAATTTACGGTTGGAATTAACCATAGAAGCCAACCGTATGGGTCATTTATGGTTGCAATTAGCCATATAAGCCAACCGTAGGGGCCATTTATGGTTAGTATCTGAAAAACATCCAACCATAACTGGTTAAAATTGGGAAAAACCATTCACAAACCAGTTACGGTTGGATTGTTGTCCTGCGAGACGAACGATAAATAAGTTACGGTTCGTTTATTGATGGCTAGTATCCAACTGTAACTGTTTACGGTTGATACCATTTAAGTCAAAGCCGGGCGTAAGTTACGGTTTGTTTGTCTGTTGCTAGTATCCAACCGTAACTATTTACGGTTGATAACGTTTAAGTCAAAGTCAACCGTAATCAAAAACTTAAATTATTTTGCTCAGGAATTTTACAGTTGGTACTGTTAAAATCGAAACCAACCGTAAATAATTTTATGGTTACAAAATGAACCTTAACTGGATATTTCTAATAGGTTTTTAAGATTTACGGTTGGTAGTTCTTCAATCACCAACCGTAACACCTTCATAAATTGAGTTTACGGTTGGTAATTGAAGAATAACCAACCGTAACCCCAAATGCAACCCTAATTTAACTTAAATTTGAATGCATCATTGCATCTAACCTAATTCGAACACAAAAAACAACTCCTACCTTACATAACTCATGCTGGTAAATATATCCAGTGGTTTAAAGGTTTGAAAAGAAAATTAATAGAGATTTAAGACTGAAGGAGAAGAGAAAAGATGAAAAAAAAACTGATTTTAATTTTTAGTATTTTTTTATTGATTAGGTTTAAATACATTTTAGGGTAATTTAGTCTTTTTAAGGGATGGGATGAGGGTAATTTAGTCCTTTAAAGATGAAAGGGTAATCTAGACCTTTAATATGACACCAGGATATCCCTAACCAATTTGGTGGACATTATTATCATGAGTTAATCCCCTTACAACAACAACAACAAAAAAAAAAAAAAAAAGTGTGATACAAACCCTAATGAGTTTTTCCAGGGTTTTAGAGTACACGGGGACACCGACTTCCGGAAGATAAAACGAAAAAGTTACATAAAGTTTTTATATCATGTGGTTGCAAGATTGAGAAGATATTTGGCAGGCCTCTAATTTTGGTTTCTCTGGCTAATTTATCTAGGGCAATCTCGCAGGTCCTGGAAATGTTTTCCATGTGCATTTTCTGCGTCGACTAATTGATAGTTTATGCTTCAAAAGTGAGCCAAAATTGATCACTTGAGAGATTAAGTTAGGTTTAACAGTGTGGACATTGACTATAGATGGATCCCCGTTAGTTATTACTAAAACAAAAATAGTACGTGTGGTAACATGCTACAATATTCCTTGTGACATCTGATAAATCCTTAAACTAATGCACCATCTATCCACAGATCATTACTTTATCTAGGGCCATTTACAATATGGTCATACTTTTTCTAATTCAGTTACAAAATGATCCTACTTTTATAATTTGGTTACAAAATGATCCTACTTTGGCCGACATAACAGTTCTGCAAAAAAAAAAACGGGGTTAATTATCCCCAAAACACCCTCGCTCTTAACTCAAGCAAATGTTAACCGCAGTTCACCCATCGCTGACGTGGCAATAATTTTGTGGCAATAATTTTGTGGCCAGAACCTAGCAGACTGGCTCAGGCTGACTAGTCTAATTGCCAAGTTTGCGTTCATCCTGCAACTTCCATCCCTCTGCTCTATATCCCTTCCATCCATCAGTAATAAAATACAAGCTAAACATACTGCAGCTCACTAAAATAGTATTTCCACCTCATAGCAACATCAAGCTTAGCTGCATTAAGACTTCCAACTCAGCTACAACCATCACCACTGCAATTCAGACTTTGTTCTTGTCCTCAACTGCAACACATCACCCATCTCTACATACCAGCACCAGCTTCAGCTCAACACTTGCAATGTTTTTAGCTGCAATAACCATTCCCATCTGTTTCAGACATCACCAGTACAACGAACTTCAATCACCAACAACATCAAATCAATTCCAGAACCCATTCAAGTTGCTTCACCTTCAGCTGTCTGTATTGCAACTCCATCTCCATCACCAGATCTGTAAACCACAGTATAGCACAACCACCAGCAAACCCATCCACTTGCACATTGGAGCCTACCCAAGTCAGCTCCATAATCTCCTTCCTTGCAGTTTCAGTTCCTGCTAATTATCAAACCACAACATTAGAGCCATCTAAAACTGCACACATCCATTGCAGTAACAACTTCTTCTTACACCATTCAGCTTCAATCCCGTTCACAGAAACATCACCTCCAACTCATTCCACCAACAGTAAACACCCATCTGATACACAAACTTCAGCATCATCCTCAGCCATTGTACCACCAGAACATCATCCTTCTCACTTGAATCCTACATTAGCAGCAACCGCATCTATCTCTTCCATGAACTCGTACCCCTTCATATTTCAGTCTGAGCTCAAACAAACCCATCTGAATAAATCGAGCATATCTCAGATCCATTAACAAACCCCTTTTCATCAATTCCTGCAAAACATTCAAATTCCTCCAATCCACCAACAACAACAAATTAGGGAAAATCTACTACCAGCATCATCTCTTCTCTGCAAACCCTAACTAGGTTCTTCACATATTTCCTGCACAGATACATAACAAAATACAATACACAATCAATGAGTAACACAACCATCAACCGTACATGACAGATTTTAATCTTCAATTTTCCCTAATTAGGGTTTATGAAAAAAAATCACTAAAATCGTTAAATTAAGGTTTCTGAGAATAATAGGAAATTCACAATATGGGTTTGTGATTACCAACCTCGTTATGTTTGCGAACATTGTATTAATCTCTTGTAAGAAAACCACCGTATTCAACAACCAGTTACTAAATTTTGCTCCAAAATCATCACAAAAACACCATACGAGGATTAACAAACTATACACACGAACTATATGATCTTTCCACTATCTGTTTGCGATTTCTCTCACTCGAAATCTCTGTATACTCTGTGAATCGCCATTTTTGCAGAGCTTGGATAATGAAAATGGAAAGAGAAAAGCGGCAGAAAAAAAAAGTAAAGGAAATAAAACCCTAAACTGTTAAAAACACGATTTGGTTCTGACAAATCACGTCCGTCTAAACGATCCTAGAGATGTACGTAAAACGATCTACGGGTACAGATCTATTATAGTTAGGTTTAATCTGTCTGTTCCTGACCGTCTAATCGATCCTCGAGATTAATATTTAAGAGATCTACGGTTAAAGATCTAGTGTAGTTAGGTTAGGGACCGAAAGGGAAATTCACTACCTGATTTAACTCTGAATTGGCGGGATCTACCGACTTAACCCTTCAACTAACAGAAGTGTGACTGATTTGTTAATAATTTGTATGTGTATGACCATTTTGTAAATCAGATCCTAATTGTAGGACTGTTTTATACATTTCCCCTTTATCTATCGGGTCCAAAGGCAAAACCTTAGGATTAAGGAACTACTATTTCCAGATATCAAATTATAGCATTCACCTTCTAGAGAGAAAGAGCAATTAATGACTCGTCAGGGAGATTAATTAGTATCCTTATAAGATTAATCGAGACCAACGTACGGGAACCATCATTTGATAAAGTAAGTGATTGACTTCACTTCTTTCTTTATTAAAGGTTAAGATCAACAGATCAAGTTAACACTCAAATTGATAAATTCACAATAACCTAAGTATATCATGGCTTTAATTACGAATCTCAAGAGTATTAACTGCACAGTGTCAAAGTTAGAAAAAGAAGCATATTTATATTTAGCCACGGTTAGGAACTACTCTCTAGTAGGGTGGTTGCCTATTGCCTTCCGTTCCCTTCGGGAAAGAGTTTAGAGTGTTGGGGTTTTTCTTTTTCAATTTTTATTTTAAGTTGTAGATAGTTGGAGTATAAAAGTAGAAGAATTGTGACTATCAAATCGTAGGTGTCCGATTAATTAGCTACTTTGTGATAATTGGCGACATTATGATAAAAAAAATATTTGATAAGATTGTTGGATATTAATATTTATCACTTTAAACTCCACTGGAATTCGCTAGAACAACCAAATATGATTTTGACAATTATTTCAGAAGAAAATGATAACATAAAGATGAAATTTCAAAAACAAATATATCTGAAGAAAAAAATTTAAAGCATGAAGATAAATAAAAACAGACCTAGACTAGATATCCAGAGAGTCATTTAATAGAATTTGGTTAACAAAATGTCGGATTACAACATGTACCGAGTGAGAAGTGGTTATGAAATTTTCAATATAGAAAATCCAATTATAGATCTTTTCCACGCAGTATACATAATACTCTTCAATGAAAAAGAATTCTAAAAAGGACTACTTAATAGGTAGTGTGAATACAACGACTTTCTTTACACAAAAAATCTCTCTTGACTTCTCACCTTACAACATTACATTACATTACTTTACAGCCTTCTTAGCAAACAACTTAGGTTCTAAGCCAAGATCCTCTTCACTTCTCTCTAAAACTCACTCTTCTTTCATTTTTAAACCCACACCTGATCATCTTCCTTGTTCACTCCCCACTCACCACCATGTCCATACCTTACTCTCTTCTCCTCCTCCTCCTCTGTCTCATCAAAACAACAACCTCAATTGTTACTGCGGACAGGAAAACCACCACCACTAGGCATAATAGATTCAGAGAAGCACCGCAATTTTATAATTCCCCTGATTGTCCATCAAGAATAACAGAAGAAGAAGATCAAGAAGATGAAGACGTCTCAATGTTGTGTTCAGATAATAGCGTACACGTAGCAATGACATTAGACGCAGCTTACCTTCGTGGTTCAATGGCAGCGATTCAATCAGTTCTTCAACACTCATCATGCCCACAAAATGTTGACTTTCATTTCGTTGCTTCAGTTTCTACCGACACTCAATACCTTTACAATACCATCTCAAAATCATTCCCATACCTCAGATTCCACATCTACCGATTCGATGACTCAGCTGTGTTAGGACTAATCTCTACTTCAATTCGTGCCGCGTTAGACTGCCCGCTAAACTATGCTCGAAATTACTTGGCAAATTTACTACCGCTATGTGTGCGTCGAGTTGTTTATCTCGATTCCGACCTCATCTTAGTCGACGATATCGCTAAACTCGCAGCGACTGAACTTGGGGAAGATACAGTTTTAGCTGCACCGGAATATTGTAATGCGAATTTCACGACGTATTTTACACCGACATTTTGGTCAAACCCATCCTTGTCGTTAACGTTCGAAGGTAGAAAAGCTTGTTACTTCAACACTGGAGTGATGGTGATAGATTTAGAGAGATGGAGAGACGGAGATTATACTCGAAAGATTGAAGAATGGATGGAATTACAAAAGAGAATGAGAATATACGAATTAGGTTCTTTACCGCCATTTTTACTTGTTTTCGCTGGTAATATCGCTTCAGTTGATCACAGATGGAATCAGCATGGTTTAGGTGGTGATAATTTTAGAGGATTATGTAGAGATCTTCATCCTGGTCCTGTTAGTCTTTTACATTGGAGTGGTAAAGGTAAGCCTTGGGTTAGACTTGATGCTAGTCGTCCTTGTCCGTTGGATGCTCTGTGGGCTCCTTATGATCTTTTAAAAACCCCATTTGCTCTTGATTCTTAATGTGATGCATGGATGAAGAAAGAAAGATCATTGAAGACAGATTCATAAGAGGCTGCTGCAGCATGTCAGAAATGAAAAAGGGGTAGAGTACATCTGAGTATTAATTAGTCAGAAAGAAGAAGAGAAGGGTGAGTCAAAAGTATTAACTAGTACTGTTTCCCTCTCTAGATCTTTCTTTGTCTCTGCCATTAATAATGAAAGACAGAATAGAGAAGAAAAATGGAGATCAGATCTTCATATTATAGATGATTTTTAAGATGATCCACATACACTAGCTTTTGAAGGACATTACTTATATAATATATACTCTGAATAAAGAGAAATCAGTTCAGAATTTACAGTGCTTTTTCTTCTTCATTTGTGTTATGTGGATCATGATCAGTTTAGAGGTGTTATTGAGCAACAAAAAGTAACAAATTTTCATTTTTTTTTTTTTTTCATATTTTTTTTTGGTTGAAATTCTGTAAAAATTGAATAAAGACAATAACAGTATATGAGAATGAATTTTTTACAAGTATAGAAGCATGTTATTAATATTCTCTTCCAATTATTCATTTTGGTGAGTGTTATTTGATAGAAACTGATCATTATCATGTACATTTAACAGATTGGCCTAACTTTTTTTTTTTTTTTTTTTTCTTGATCAAATCAGATTTAACCTTCAGATTTATTGTCTAATTGGCCAAACTCAATTATCACCTTCTTCTTTTTTAGATTGCTTTAAAGTAATTAACAATTTCGAAAGTGACAACTCTGTTTTTTGAATGGCACCCAATAGAACTATAGAAGTTAGGAAAAGTTGGGTGTGCATTTATAGATATTATTAGATAGGGTACAATACTGTTCACACACAGTCAAAGACCCCCCCTGTTTTTAATCCTATGAAGGACTCAAAATTGACATTAGAACTCGGAGGCTAGTGCCGCCAACGCGTACAAAAATTCCGCCATCGCTAGCAAAGCAAGAACATCCGTGTCAAATAAGCACTGATTAAATTTTATGCACAAGAGGGTGGGGGATTGAGTCGATCCTCAAATGAAGAAACTTCAGAGTTGGAGGGAATATAAACTTTAGTGGGTAGATATTATATAGACAGTGTATATGTTACTGGAAAGGCAAAAAGAGCGCGTATTAGCAAGATTGGTCGTGCATGAACATGCACCACGAAGACTTTGAGAGAGAAATGCTTTCTTTAGCATGGATGATTTCAAATTTAACTTATTTTTTTCATGAGTTAGGGACGGGTGCTAGCATATCTGAAAGTGGTAATTATATAATTGTCCCTCGTTTCATTGGGTCCACAAATACACACAACAAATATACACCTCTCAATCCAAAGCCCATCAGGGGTCTATTAAGGATTCTGCAACATTATAAATATACCCCTCATATATATTTATTAATCTAAATCAAAAATCACTTAATAACGGAAAGAAAAACTGAATAAGAGAGAGAGAGAAGCCATCTTCATCAGCTGAAAATCGGAAGAAAAAAATGTGAACAATTTCTCTGAGAAATCTAGGGTTTGAATCACCAGAAAATCTTCTTCTTCTACTACTAATTCTATGTTCATCAATTTAATCAATTGAATCCGTAAATCTGAGATCTGAGAGCAGTTTCTTCATCAACAACAGAATCAACAGAATCTGCTCGATCTATTTTCTGAAACAAATTGGTAATGGTGATTCGTAATTGAAGATGAATAGAAATGTATATGATATTTGCATGTTCGATTTGTAGTTTCTAAATCTTCATCTTTGATTTCAGTTTATTCGTATTTTCTGTTGCAGAGATCGTGATTTTGGAAGCTTGATTTTGTGTGTTTTGATTCCACTGGATTGATTGGTTCATTTCGAATTCGATATCGTGATTCATCTCTTAAACAGGTATTATTCAATTTTAAAAACTCCGGTTTTTTATTTTGAATTTATGTTGTTTTACTTAGATCGGCTCATGATTCAGAGTTAGGTTTATAATTCATGATTCTAACTTCAATGTAGTTTCTATGAACCAGTTCTCGTCATGATTTGTGTGTTTATTTCTTTGATGAATTATTTGGAGAATACTAAGTGTTGATGAATCAGTTTTGGCATGAATTAGAAGTTAGAAGTTAGTGTAATCAATTAGAAGTTAGTAGTAGTGTTAATAAACTCAGTTTACATATCTGGTAGAAGTTAGTGTAATCATGCTTTTGTTGATAAAATCAGTTTACATATCTAACGTTCGACATTGAATATAACTTTCACGAGGGGGCACAACCCACGAGTGATGTGCGACGTAATTGAATTTGTAGCTTGGGTTAGGTTTAGGATGTTTTCTTATGGTTTGCAGTGAAATTTATGACATGGAGCATGTATAGTCATGTAGTATTTCATGTAGCAGGTTACCATTTGCACCGATTGCATACTAATCCGATGCGAAGTAACATATATGATACTGTTTATGCTATTTTTTGTAGCAAAATCTTGGTTGTTGACATAGTTTTTTCATTGTTGACACTAAAAATTTGTACACTATTCAGATTATTGTATCAATATTGGCTGTTGATGCAGGTCATTGTTGGTACAAATAACCTGGATAATTTTATGATTATGGTGTAAATAATGGTTGTTGATAGATGTTTTATTGGATCAACATTGGTTGTTGACATATTATGGTGTCAGCATTGGTTTGTTGATCCCAAATTCTGATTACAACTATCTCGCATGCTGTTTTATTAGTTTGTTGATCAACATTGTTTTTTTCTTCATGTTTTATTAGTTTTGTTGATCTGTTATGGTTTTGTTGCAGGCCAAAGATGGTTGTTGCAGAGTTTACATTTAGCAATTTGACCGTCTCGCATGCTGTTTCGGAATTAGCTACTGTCAGCGAGATGATTAGTATGGTGAAACAATATTGGCCTTATATCCCTGAAGACCTCATAATGTTTGGTTATACCGTGGAAGGGATTTCAAATGTCATTCATCACGATTTGGATTTGAGGTTTTTCATTCACTACCGCATCACGAAAGGGATTGATGTGTTAAAGTTTAACATCCAGTTAAGGGTTTGTGTTGACTTTATTCCTCCTTCTTCTTCTGTTGCTCCTTCTTTGTCATCATCAAGTTATGTTTCAAACAACAAGGTGGCTGTTGTAGAAGACATGACGGATGATTCATCTTTGATAAAAAGGGTCCCCAAGAAGTCTGATGCTTGGGCCAATATCTTAACCTGAGTAGGGAAGTTGTTTGAAAGTGTTGATGATTGTCGTGATACTGTTGAAAAATATGAAGTTCAGAGTGGTTAAAAATATTACTTACGTAAGAGTGACCAGACACAATACACTGTGGAGTGTAAGCACAAGGAAAGTCAAAATTATCGGTGGAGGTTTCTGATAAGCACGTAAGTGTGACGCATTTTCACCCATAACTACATTATCTAGGACTCATTTTATTTCTAATAGAGTTGTTTCAAGTCTTTTCTAGGGAATAAGCTCTTGCGGCAAAATTGGCTCGAAAAGTGGTGTTTTACACCCCAGGATAGAGTACTAAAGGCACCCCGGAAATGCACCGGAAGCACCCCAAAAATGTGTCGGAGGAACCCTGGAAAAATTATTATCTACGCCCAAAAATTACTATTTGCACCCCATAAGACAAGTGCTAAAGGGACACCCGTGCAGGATTAGGGGGAGGACATCTTCTTCTCAAATTCAAAAAATGAATTTTGGCGGGAAAACGTTTCTCTTCACTGGAAGAATTTCGATCGGATGTTTGGACGTGATTTAGTGAGATTCAATCCCTGAAACTTGGTGGGTAGACGTGATATGACTATAGAAAGATGGTATGGGTGTTGTTTCCGATCAAATTTGGCTTAATAACGTGTTTCAATCCAAAACAGTGGACACAAGTTTTCACGGGTTCAAGTGAATTTGACACGAGTTTGAGGCGTGTAATGCATGAGTTTCGAGTGTGTTACACTACAGAGATGCGTGAAGAAGATAAATAAGGAAGGTTGACAGCTGAGAACGCGTGGAAGATCAAAAAATGGAAATTTTGGCGGTGGAGAATAATATTGATAAATGAAGATTATTTGGGAGATATGACCGGATTAAAGGAGGATTAGGAGTATAAATAGATTGCTCCGGGTACAAGGAAGGGGTGTCGAGAGTTTGGGGACTTTAGGAGGGCTGAGGAGTGAGAAATCAAGACGAACAGCAAGCTTCCTACTGCTGTTTTCTGCTGGTGCAGGGAAGAAGAACACGAAGAACATAAAACCCCAAAGAATAGTCATAACTGCTACAGTGGACGCGACAGTGCGAGGACAGTCTTATATGCTATAGTAACAACAACACTTTACAAATATCGTTCTTTGTAACAAAGGTTTGTAACAAATATAATTGTTACAAAACCCGATTTTCACCATTTTTTCTCCTTTTCATCAATTATAAAACACTTTTGAGCATTAATAAAGATGAATTTTGAGCGTGTCTATAATATGAGGAGCTAAACCCCAACACTGGGACGACGGAGGAGGCCGAACTTCATTCATGGGTAAATTTATTTTATTCTTTTTTATGACTTTTGCACTAATATTAATTGAAATATGATTTGATTTAATTAGTTGTCATTTGATTAGATGGGTCATGCTTAGCTTAGGTGATTTGATGTCCCATGCTTAACTTTTACATCTAATGTTTTGAGAATCTACCTTGGCAAAAATAGAGTCCATGTTTATATTTCTTGAGCTAAAATTGTTGAGAATAAATAAGTGAACCTTATGTTATGAGGATTGGCTAAATCCTTAGTTCCACTACCTCTTGCACCATTTGTAATATTATTGTATATTTTTATTAAATTTAAAACTCGAATCTTCACAAGTCTCAACGAACCTTTTACTACAACAAAGTTGAAATCACATCAGTTTCATGCCTCTCTCATTGCCAATACTAATGGTGTGTTTAAGTGCAAGACGTATCATGGAGAGCATTTATGTGATTTAGCTCGTTCTGATCCATCAAAAGTCAGAATGACGAAGTCTTTTCTGAAGAATATATTAATAAATGATTTTCGAGCATCAAAGAAGAAGAATATTGTAACTGATGTCAAAGATTTGCTGCATCTGGAATATGGAGTTGATCTCACGTATAATCAGGCATACCATGGTTTACAATTCACTAAAGAGTGTCTTTAGGGTGATGACATCAAGTCATATTCAGACTTTGTTTGGTATAAAGATTCCATTAAACGTTACAATCCTGGAAATGTCATCAAGTTTGAGTATGATAGTGTAACGAAGCAGTTCCAAAAGTTTTTTTTTCGCTTTCGAAGCTTCAATTACTGGTTTCAACAATTACTGTCGTCCGATGTTATTTATCGATGATACTTTTCTCACTGGGAAGTTTAAGGGCGGTCTCATGGTTGCTTGCGGGAAAACTGGTAATCAAGGTATGATCTCACGTATAGTCAGGTTTACCATGGTTTACAATTCACTAAAGAGTGTCTTTGGGATGATGACATCAAGTCTTATTCAGACTTTGTTTGGTATAAAGATTCCATTGAACGTTACAATCCTGGAAATGTCGTCAAGTTTGAGTATGATAGTGTAACGAAGCAGTTCCAAAGGTTTTTTGTCGCTTTCGAAGCTTCAATTACTGGTTTCAATAATTACTGCCTTCCGATGTTATTTATCGATGCTGCTTTTCTCACTGAGAAGTTCAAGGGCGGTCTCATGGTTGCTTGCGGGAAAACTGGTAACCAAGGTATAATTTTTAATCTTTTTTCTCTTTTTTAATTATCAAGTGTTTCAAGCTTGGTTGTTGATGCTAGTATTTTGTTTCAACTTGAGTTGTTGATACTATTGTATAGTCTGATATGTCCCTGTATTTCACTTCTATGGATCCCATAACTTTTGTTGATCCCATAACTCTTGTTTGTTGATCCCATAATTCTTGTTGTTTGATCCCATAACTTGTGCATGGATTTCAGTTTTCTGTGATCAAATTTTGTTGTTGATCCCATATATTTGTACTAACTTTTGTTGTTGACCCCATAACTTGTTCATGGATTTCATTTTTATGGGCCACTTTTTGAATATTTGATGTATTTTGATTTTGTAGAGATCTATCCAGTTGCATTTGGAATTGTTCCTTGTGAAACTGTGAGAGTTGGGAATGGTTCTTAACCAATTTGAAGGGTATTATCCGTGAAGACCGTCCACTGACCATCATATCAGACCGCGGAACTGGCCTTTTGAAGCATGTCCCTGAGATCTTCCTAAACGCTCACCATTCGTACCACATGAAAGGGAATATTCATATTCCAAAGGGCAAGAGTAGGCAAACTGCTGTGAAGTTATTTGAGGAGTGTTATACTGCGTTAAAAAAGGAGAAATTTTATGCTGCTGCAAAGAGTATGAGCAATCTGAAGCTGGATTCAGTTATTGATTGGATGGTAAAGATTCTATTCCAGAACTGGGCTGCTCATGGATTTCTAGGAGAAAGATTTGGTGAGAACACATCCAACATTGCTGAGAGTTTTAACATCGTGATTAAGAATGATAAGCGGCTTCCAGCACTTGAGCTTATCGATGCTATTCATGCTAAGGTGATGGAGCAGAACTATAAGAGGTTGGTGGAGTCTAGTAAGTGGACTACAAAGCTTACTCCCCAGATATAGGCTAGGCTCAATAAGAGGGTAACTGACTGTCATTTTTACTAGTTTCGAAGATCAAGTGAGAAATTTTTTGAGATCATTTCTCCTACTGGAAAGAATACAGTTGACTTGGATGCTAGGGCATGCACTTGCAATTGGTGGCAGAAGCGTATTTTCCCTTGCACCCACTCGATGAAAGCGATGTTGCAGATTGGGGAAGATGCACCTTACAAGTACATCATTCTATATTATACGAATGAGTACTATAGAGGTTTGTATGCTCATCCTATCTATCATATTCCGGACAGTGAGAGGCCTCCTAAAATTCATGTGGATGGTTATGTCTTACCTCCCAATGGTGGTCGAGCGTCAGCTGGAAGGCCAACTACAGCAAGGTACAGGGGTTCTCGAGAGAAAGTGCGCAAGAAAAGGAAGCGTGGTCAGTGTGGGGTGCTTACCTTCCACAACAGTCGTAGATGTCGCAGATCTCCTTTGGCTCCTCGTGCACCAGTGTTCCGCAAGGAGTCTAATTCCAGGATGATCAACTTTTTGGGGAGGATGTTGTTTTGAAATTTTGTAATGCTTTTCCTATTTTTCTGGACTACTTTTTTATGACATACATTTTGTTTAGTTTATGTCACCTTGGATGTTAGTTCTTTTTTATGATTTCCTATTTTTCTTGTTGGATTTGTTATGTTTTTAATGACATACATTCTGTTTTATTTGTTATGAATGTTATTCTTGTGTTTTTAAATGGTATGTCAGTTTGCAAATTCCAGGTTTACTGGTTTTTACAGGAAAAAGTACTATGTAAACAGTATCAACATATCAGTGTGATCCTGTTCATGGGATCAACTTCCATTGTTGATCCCACATTATTGGATCAACTTCCATTGTTTACACGTGATAAAAAAAATAATCATGGTTTTATCTGTATATACAAGTAAAATCCATTAGTTGTACATACCTGAAATCTTTAATATTAACATTCATTCACTTGATAACAAACCAATCACTCATTCATCCATTATTGTTGACACATTTCTTTTTGGGATCAACTCCCATTGTTGATGCTATTCATGGGATCAACTTCCATTGTTGATCCCACATTATTGGATCAACTT
>JAJJMB010016912.1:871805-893285 GCA_023531105.1 Papaver atlanticum
TCATGGGATCAACTTCCATTGTTGATCCCACATTATTGGATCAACTTTCATTGTTGACACTTAATAAAAAGAAAAAAATTGCATGGTTTTATCTGTATATACAAGTTAACTCCATTAGCTGTACATACCTGCAATCTTTAATACTAACATTCATTAACTTGATAACAAACCAATCATTCATTCATTGAATGTTTATAGATGGATAGAAATCAGTAAACCAAACTAATACTAATATTAATTCATAACAAACCATTACTAACACATCATCCAAATTGTTTAGAACATAAACAGACTTGCAGCCATTTCTTTACAATAACTAAGATGTCTTTTTAAACTAACTTCCAATGAGCAGACCTACATTTTACTTACCAGGATCTATTAAACTACACTAAGATGTTTCTTTTGTCAGACCATGAACAGTACGTTGCACTAATCTAATGTTTCAACATAATCTTGTAAATTGACTATTTGTTCAACTGAGTCAGTAAGTTGTTGTCCTTCCTTAATCTCTTCGACTGAGTCAGTATGTTGTTGATCTTCTTTAACTTATGCAGGTGAAGTAATTTCTAAAATCGGTTTCCATGCATCAAATCCCCCCAACAATCTTGTTGCCATCTTAACTCTCTTCCTGTTTATCTTGTCATGGTATTCTATCTTCTTATCATCTAAATCCCAGTAGTGTCCACGCTTCACAAAACATTTCATGAATAAGAAAATGTGGATTGCACAATCCAACCTCTGTTGTAGTGGTACATAGGAGTGCAAAAATTCCGAACTTATTGGTTCACCTGTTAAGGCATCTGTTTTTCCCATTTCATTCAGGACATCAGTCAATGGTTTTACCATGACAGTATATTGTGTGTTGTATCCTGGATTGTGCCATAAGGTGTTGAATATTAACCATCTCCCACCTATTAACGCAAGCAACACCCAATGGAATGGTCTCTTTTCCTTGTCAAGCAGACACATTGGTATGAGCAGGTACGTGTCATCAACATTCATTGTGTATTCATTCATTTATTATCTGCAATCCCACATTTATCCACTTTCGTGGCGTCTTTGCTGGCTATTGCGCCCCTCAACAGTTACTGCATCATATAACAACAAGTATATCATATATTTCTTGTCAAATTTGGTTGTTGACACTATAATCTGGAAATTGGTATTCTCAGATTCCAGATTTTTGAGAGTCAACTGCCATTGCTGATGCAACTTTGGTATCCTGGACCTGCCAAAATTGTAGTATTGTTCAGTTTTTTGTGTCAACTTTGGTTGTTGACACCATTTATTGTTGTATTATAACAAACTAACAATAATTCATTCATACATGCATGTATACTTGTACCATCCATGGCACACTAAATTGTTTCATCGCAGCTAAATAAGATGTCAATTACGATACATATACCTACATAAGTTGATGTAACAAGTTATTGAAAAGACAGATTAAGAGTTTTCGTTACTTACATAAGCATTTGTAGACAGAATCAAGTGATTCTTGCCGTAGTAGCTCGGCTTACTTGGATTATCCATCTTTGATTGAAGAAAGTTGATGTAGTAATCAACAATCTCGTTGTGAATATTTTGGTTATCCATTAGAGCTTGGATATGCTTTCCAAAGACGATTTCTTCCACGTCATTGTTGAAATAAAAGCTACAAGCTCTGTCACTGCATTTTTCAAATGAAAGTATTATTATCATGACATAACATATTACAAATTCTAACTGTAACTTGGATTACAATCTTTTTTTCGCAGATGTTTCATGGGATCAACTTTGATTGTTAACACCTATAAATAATCAGGTAAGTTGTTATAGAGTTTCATACCTTTCTGTCGCATTCTCAAAGAATGGACGAATGAGCTTTTCTTCTTCCTTGGTGCAGGATTTCCATAGTTTGAGTTTTTATGGCTTCTTCAGCTTTGTTGGCTCAGGTGGCGTCACATCAATGTAATTGTCGAGGTCGATTATTTCAACACCTCCCCTCTTCCTCTTCTTCTTTCCCCTTCTTTGCCTCCTTCATTGTCACTTTACCTTGAGGTGTGAATTCATCCATACAAGTTTGCGCCTTCCTTGACCTTGTGTTATGCTTCACCCCTCTTTTAATAGTGTCACGCTAATTCCTTTGGCTCTGCGTCGCTTCAGAATCATCGTCTTGGTTGTCCTATTCTTCTATTTTAATGGGCCCTTCAATTGTATCTATTTTGTATATCACTCTCAGCCCTTCTGATACATCCTCATCTGCTGCAGGTGTAAAATCATCCTCTTCCATTTCCTATGTAGGAGTATCTTCCATTTGTTGTGTAGGAATATCTTCCATTTTCTTTGTAGGAGTATCAAATAATCCGATAGTGATTGCATTGAAGTTTGGGGTAGTACCTGTAGGGACATAATCCGATTAGATTAACAGGAAACAGGCTTATGTAAACAATATCAACTCTCATTGTTGACCCATTGCTTTTAGGATCAATTTTTTTTGTTGGTCCTTTTATGGGATCAACTTCCATTGTTGACCTCACATTATTGGATCAACTTCCATTGTTGACACTTAAAAAAAATGCATGGTTTATCCGTATGCACAAGTTAACTCCATTACCTGTACATGCCCTGCAATCTTTAATGCTAACACTCATTCACTTGATAACAAACCAATCATTCATTCATTCATTATTGTTGACCCATTGCTTTCATGGATCAACTTCCATTGTTGACACTTAATAAAAAGAAGAAGAAAAATGCATGGTTTTTATCTGTATGCACAAGTTAACTCCATTACCTATACATACCTGCTATCTTTAATACTAATATTTACTCATTCGTTCATTATAGATGGATAGAAAATAGTAAACCAAACTAATACTAATATTAATTCATAACAAACCATTACTAACACATATTCAAATTGTGCAGAACATAAACAGACTTGCATACATTTCTTATAGTAACTAATATATATTTTAAACCAACTACCAATACTAGTACAAAAGTAACCTTTAGACACGCCAGATATAAATTTCCATGCCACGCCTTTTGGTTTTGGCGTGTCTATAGGGTAGACTTCTACCCTATAGACACACCATGCTCTATGGGGGTGTTAATATAAGTTCTTTCAGCCACGCCAGGGCTAGTAGCGTGTCAAAATATCACCGTTTAGTCACGTTAACTTTAAAAAAATATTGGGCATGTTTATAGACTAGTCTATGGCCACGTTAACCAGTTGTGGTGTGTCCAAAAAAATAGTCACGCCACTTGAGGCGTGGTTAAAAAGTTGGTTTTATTTGACACGCTAGTATGCGTGTCCATAGTGTACGATTTGCAGACACGTTGGTTAATATGCGTGGTTATAAAGTTGGTTTTATTAGACACGCTAGTATGCGTGTCCATAGTGGGCATTTTATGGACACGCTGGTTTTATTGCGTGGCTAAAAAGTTCGGTTTATTGGACACGCTAGTATGCGTGTCCATAGTGGGCGTTTTATAGACACGCTGGTTTATATGCGTGGTTACAAAGTTGGTTTTATTAGACACGCTAGTATGCATGTCCATAGTGTGCGTTTTATAGACACGCCAGTTCTATTTATTACTGGGTACATGAAATGGGCTGTAACTGCGACATCACATGCCCATCTCTGTTGAGGGCCTTTTTCTTCTCCTGCCCAACAGTCATTAACTGACTTTCAAAAAATAAATAAAAAAGCTTCTGCCCAAATTCGAACGCATGGTCTCGACTCGAAGGAGGTAGGTAACAAGACGAATCAATCCACCAAGCTGCCCATCTATAGTTGTTTAAGATTAGTGTTTTGAAACACTAAGCTGTTTCTGCTACTCCATAGGGACCAAAGGATAGTTACAATCTATAGATGAATCATCTGATGCTCCGCAACTCACAAAGAAGAAACTCTTCCTCTTCCTCCCCATGCTCTGCAACTCATTCATCCCTTTTACTCCAAACCTATATTTCCATTTCCTCCTCCTTTACTACTCTTTCACCCCTTTAATCCCAAACACTAGTACTAATGCGCGCTTGGACTTGGTTTTGTTGTTGTCTTCTTGTTTGCTGCTGAATCCATTAAAATATTTTGGTGCTTGTACAAGTGTTTTAATGGATTCGGCAGCAAACAAGAAGACAACAACAAAAACTAGTCCAAGATGTTATGCCAAGTTAACCTGCAGCTGAATGGATATAAATAACTCATCTGATAGACGTGCCTTCTATGAATGCATAAAACCAAACGGTTGACCTAACAATGCACCTCTTAATTGGAGTAAAAGCTAATGAATTAAGCGACTAGATTTAGGCTTTGGAAATAAGGTTTAGCAGAGTAATGACGTCTTTGAAGAGGGTGCGCATGGCATTGAAAAGGCGTTAATAGCCAAGCGACACACTTGACCAAGCTCCATAAAAGACCATTTATGGCTAAGCTACTACCATTATATAAACAAGGCAGGGGGATAAACAAATTATTATACCAAAAGAAGAAATCATAGAAATAAAGATTAAGAAAACAGATAATGGCAGATAATGCTAATAGTTCAGTAAATGGAAATCACACCGAGCCACCACCCGATTCAGATGCAATGGTACGTGCAAAGTTGACAATTGGGACTTTATCAAGCTCTGAGATTGAAAGGTTGATTCCTTTTCTGAATCAGGAAAAGATAAGGAAGAAAGAGCAAGAGGAGCAAGAAGAATTTGAAAGATTAAGGGTTGAAAATGATGAGGAATTTCAGTTGTGGATGAGAAAGTTGGATGCCATAGATGCACGTGGACACAAGCATAAGCTTCAACGACGAAGAGAGTGGAAGTGTTCATGGGGGAAAACTCGTAGTGCGAAGTAATAGTGAAGATGAAGAAAAGAACTGTGAAGGAGGAGAAGATGAGGAGAGCAGTGATGATTTAATGAAGAGAGATGAGAGAGCAAAAGAAGCAGAGAAAAAGAAGAGGAAGAGGCAAGAGTTTGAAGATGTGATGTACAAGTACTGCTATCTCGCCGAAAAGAAGAACAACCCTCGTAAGTTTGCTCAAACCATGTCAGAACCCCTGAACGTGGATTCTGGCGGAGAGGAGATTCCTGGGTTAGACCTCGATGGAGAACCTGTGTTTGCCGGTGAGATGGTGGTTTGCAGTGAAGCATAAGATGAGGAAGAAGAAACCGAAGATGATGATCTCCAAGGTCCCTACACATCTTCAGACAATGATGATGGTACTGGTGCCTACTATGAAGAGGATGAGTTAAACTACAGCAGCAACAGTGATGGCGATTCTTGGTGATTGCCTTATAGGTACTGTCAAATCCTTTAGAACTAGAGTAATGTGATATTTTGATTACTATTTCTCTTGTGCATCTTCGTGAAAACTTGTGGGGATATTGATGGTACTTTATGTTTTTGAAGAAGTGTATGGAGAATGGGGTTTCAATTTCAGACATTTGGTGGTAGTTTGTTTATTTGTTTTTTGTTTGATAGATGGTGTTGATGAAGAAGATGTTAGGTGATTTTGGGGTTCAGTTTGAAGCAGGTGCATTTTTTGGATAACAGCTGGGAGAGTTGCAGTGGTTATGATGGGTAAACCTTTTATGTCAGGTAGATTAGTAATGTTGCAGCTTTGAATTTTGGTTGTAAAAAGAAAGTTGTAATGGTGCTGGTAGCCTGTCGGGTGTTTAGAAGTGGTATTCTGTTTGCTTTGTCCTTCTTTAGATGTCATTAAACTAGTTATGTTCTTCCAGTTGTTTGAATTTTCAGTAGTATTAAACTTGTGATGGATGTATGTTTGAAGGGTTTGAAGAAATTTGTCAGTTTTTCTTGCTCTTTTGATTTCAGTAGTAATGGATTGAATACAGTAAATGTACAAACAAGCAATAATCTTGGTGAATGATTCTAAAATTCCAATGATTGTTAAGTAGAGATATGTAGGAATGATTGAATTAGTGAATCAATAGGGTATATAAAATACTGTTTAAGATGGTAGAAACTAGGGTATTAAGATTAATTCAAAGACTATTTTAGGCCTAATTCCAAAAAAAAATCTATGTGCAAGCCTATTACTATTACTACTAATCCTAGCATGACAGAATATTAATTCAACAATCAGTATAGCCAAATCCAAACTCATCCAACATTGCTAAAACCCATCTGCATACAAAACCCCACCATGATTTAAGAATCAATTTTTTCCAACAATCCATACATTCATCCTCTAGTTAACAGGAAAATCCAAACTGCTAACTTAAATTTGAACCAAATTCAGTACCATGATGATCATCATTACCAAAATAGTAAACCCAAAACCAAAAACCAAGGATAAGAGTATATTTACACTAACCAATTCCTTAAACAAAAACCAAAAAATGTTCCAACCTAATCATTCATCTATTAGCAAACACAAATAACTACATTATATTCACATTCTATTAGCAAACACAAACAACTACATTTTACTCTGGCTATGTCTACCATGCATATAAAGAAACCTATGGCTACCATATTAAAAAAACAAAAAAAAAACAAACAAACAACATGGTCGTGTCTTCCACATTTGCAGCAGCAGAAACTTGGGAGAGCTGGATAACGTCATTTGTTGACTTTCCTTGAAAATCTACCCTTAATGTCGGTCCGATAGTAATCATCCCTGGATTTCCTTTGCATGTCAAGTTTATCTACCTGCGGAAAGTTATACTCATTCCGACAAATAACTGTCGTACTGAATTCCTCATCGACATCATCACCAGCATCTTTCCAGTTTTGGGTAGGTGCACCTAACACAATAAACTTTTTTTTATTTTCCTGGTCTGTCACATAAAATACCTGCTTAGCTTGGGAGGCAACAATGAAAGGATCATTCTGGAGTCCCAACTTATCAAGCTCAACCAAAGTGTGGCCAAGTTTGTCTTTTGAGACCCCTGCTTTGGTAACCCATTTACACTTGAAAAGTGGCACTTTCAACGAATGATATGTCGGCACCCATATCTCTTGTAAAACACCATAATAATCCGCCTGAGTAAGGGTAATCCCCGCTTTTCTAATGTGCGTGTCAGTTGCTTCTACGTAAACCCCGCTATTCTGGTTAACGGAACAATCACTAGATTTTGTGCGAAACAGGTATCCATTGATGTGATATGATTCGTATGTCGCTACTTGTGCATTCGATGGGATTGATAGCCACCTTAAGTCCTGATTGAAGTTTTCCCTAGAGTCTGCCCACTCACTCTCAACCTGAAATACATTATAAGGATTAGCCTTCGTCTCAACGCAAAAGTTAAATAGCAAGAGTGACATTTTCTGCAAACTCTTACCACTTTTTGTAACCATTTGGTGAACTCTTCATTATGTTTTTGATTTAGCTATGTATCATTCATACCAAGATATTTATCCTTGAAAAATTTCTGGTGTCGTCTGGACAGTACAATGATTAATGTTATTATCTTTACAAAAATTCAGACACAGAATCAAAAACTAAATAAAATATGAGGTTATTTGGTTAGATCTAGTTATACTTACTCAATGTAAGGATAAACTTCAGGCGAATTCCCCAATACATAGAAATGCGCTTTATCCAATAGATCCTTATCAACAATAGGAAACTTAGCAGCTGACATTTGTTTTCCCCTAAAAGAATAAGAATCTTCGCCAGTATCAGATGTGTTGAGTTTGTCTGGTGAAATTCCTATTGTATCATTCATGCTTTGTTGGTGCTCACTGATCATCTCAATTGTCTCTTCCGTAATATTCCCTTCAGCAATGCTTCCTACAGGTCTGTTTCTGTTTCGCACACGCCCTTTAATGACCTTCATGCACCTTTCAAACGGATATATCCATCGAAAGAATACATGACCACAAATTTGCACTTCCCTGGTAAGATGCACAGTTAAATGAACTATGATGTCGAAAAAGGATGGAGGAAAGTATTTCTCGAGCAAGCACAACGTCACAATGAGTTCTGACTATAATTTTTCTAGCTCTGCCACCTTGATTTCTTTGCTAGATATTTCCCTGAAAAAGAAACAAAACCTGATTAATGATAAATTGTTGGCCCAAAAGACTGATTCTGAAGCGGAAGATGCAGATGAAGACGAGGAGGAAGAAGGGTCTGATGAGGAGGAAGAGGGGTCTGATGAGGAAGAAGAGGAATCTGATGATTCCGAGTCCGAGTGATGGGTATGACAATGAGTAAGCCTTATCGACATTTGAATTCTTATGAAGAGAGATGGTGGATTTTTGGGTAAGTGATCGAATGGAAATGATGATATAATGTTAAAAAAAAGGTTAATAAATAGCTATTATCAAAGTACAAAGAAGAATTCAAATGGAGAGGGGTCGAATGCAAATGGTAAGTCACTGAATCATGTTTTCTTTTTTGGTTCTGGCAACGGAGATTGAAAATGCATGGGAATGTTATGTTTATTTTGCTTTTTTCTTTTTCTTTTTGGTATTTGGATTTTTTGTGGGTAAGATGGTGAAATACTTGTAAATGGCAGACCAATTTTTCCTTAATGTTTTGGGTATGTTTTAGTTTATGAACATGTAAGTGGATATGAAATGATAGTGTTGATGCTAAATGTTGCTCAACACTGAATGAACAGAATGGTTGTAACTTTTTTAAATGCAATATGATGAAGTCGGCTTGTTTATATTGTCCAACGATTGTGACTCGATAATGTTGGAGATGCAGGATGTATTCTAGAAACTAAAACTACAATCAAAGAACTGGAACATGTACAAGACTAAAATGTATTGAAAACAAATGCATACTGAAAACAAGTCACTTTAGTGTTTCTCTATCCAGTCTAATTCACTTGATAGAGAGGCATATACACACCTAGTCTTAATCTACAATCTGGCAAAGGGACAAATTACGAACATCCATATATGTTTGATCTTTATATCTTTTGTCAAATACATGACTAACAAAAATTGGCTTGCGTTGGTTGCGTGTATTCGACTTGCACATAATTGACATGAACACTACTTGGTGGAGCCTTATGCACACCTAATTTAATTCTACAATCTGACAGTGAATACAAATCACAAAGACTTCTGAGATGCTGCTTCTCAAAACAGAATACAAGCTTTATTCACCAATGCTGACATCCTACAACCAAATACTATGTCTGAGTTTAAGATCATCTGTCAACTGACATATAAAAATACTTGGTGGAGGCATAAAGCATGCAATTGAGATGTTCATAATCACCAAAACATTCTCAAAACAGGATACAATTCACAACAACATAATAAACCTAAAATCTGAAAGATAGAGATGTTCATAGTCACCATCAGAAATTGTACCATTCAAAATCAGTAGTGCGTAACCTCCAATTTGTAAAATCATTAAACCCCCAAATGAATGAATGAGAAATACCTTAGATGAAGATGACCAAGATTTGCATTTCCAAAATTATGAATCACTATCAATACTTCTATGAGAGATCGATTAAACTTAAATCTAGGCCTAAATCGATCTTTCACAGAAGAATCAATTGATTCATTGTTGTTGATGAAGTTTTCTGCAGATGAATCTCCAAGAAACCCCCAAATGAATGAATGGGAAATACCTTAGATGAAGATAACCCAGATTTGCATTTCCAAGGTTATGAATCAGTGTCAATACTTGTATGAGAGATCGATTGAACTTAAATCTATCCTTAAATCGATGTTTCACAGAAGAGTTGATCGATTCTTTCGTTATTGTCGATGAAGTTTTGTGCGGCTCAAATGAATGGAATTAGATGAAATGATAATGAGTTATGTCTCAGGCGCTGTTCCGGACATAACGTTGGTAGATTTTTGTGGCTCATTTGAGTTGTTGGTCAGGGACCAGGGTATTGAGATATGGCATGATGCCTGAGCAAACCATGCTGCAGTTCAAGATATGGCCCATCTGTTAACTAATTAAAATTAAATAAATATACACAATTGTGCTAATTTTATTTTGCTTGACTTATTTTGTTTGACCTAATTTGTTTGACATTAGTTGATTTTAGTTGTTGGTCAGGGACCACGATATTGAGATATGGCATGATGCCTGAGCCAAACCATGCTGCAGTTCAAGATATGGCCCATCTGTTAACTAATTATTCAATTATGTCAGGAATATACTAGTGTTCTGATTAATCAAATCAACATATTGCAATACACCAGCATCACATAATGCCTGTCAATAGATGCTCGCTCTTCCGGATCTACAAACGTGTAAACCCTGGTAAACCGTGCATGATCAACAAGTGCTGGTGTCTATGAATTTTGCAAAAAATCAATTATGATTGTAGTAATAATGTAGTAGGAAAAATTGCGTCTGAAATTCAATAGGCGTGCTTTGCCAAGGGACAAGACGTTAACCATGCGCCTTAAATGGTGAAATCCTACAAACAAATAAGATAGTATGTCTGACTCAGTTTCATTATCAACTAAACCTATAAATTTCACTGAGATATTCTCAAAATAAAATACAATGTACTGCAACACATCGACAATCACAAATACAAATAGAGATGTTCATAATCATCGTGAGAAATTGCATCATAGAGCCATAGAGGTGTTTTCTTATTAGGTTCTCCTTAGGTTGAATGGTAACGACTTGCTAGACTGAATTATAGTGTGAATGGACTATTTTGTTAAATAAGGAAGGTAAAATTTTATTTTTAACAAGTGTACTATCACATTGACATGAATGCTTAACGTGTCAGGATATTTAGAGATTTCTTTAGGGTTTAAGCAAGATTATAGGCGTCTAATTAGAACTGACAATCAGTAATCCTACAATCCTAATGCAATATTTTTCTGCTGGGTCTCGCAAAATCCGCAAAATCGCACTTTCCATATATCACCTTGATTTTCATTTGTTATATTCATGGTAAACATAACCCACCCACTATATTTAGATTTGCATAGTAGATATGTATAGAAGAAAAAAAACAATATATTTAGCTAGATTTGGATCCTAAAAATAAGAAATTAGATACCTCGTTCATAAGTAAAAGAAAGAAGGAATTGAGAGGATGAGTTCTAATGAGAAATGCATTGTTCCTGCCAATGGTCTTGTTAATAATGATCCTCCTCCTCCGAAGGGCTTTGCTTCATGGGATGACTTTATGGAAAGCATTGGTGATATACTAGAAGAGTATGTCGATGAAGAATGGGAATTAGTTCATAATATGAATCTTGGGATTATTCCTGCAAGTAGCCATGTTGAAAATGATCCTCCTCCTAAGGGTTTTGCTTCTTGGGATGCATTTGAGAAAAGCTATGGTGACCATTTGGATAATGATTACAATGAATAAGAACATGGGAAGCCACCAAGACAAGCAAATTTATGGTTGAGCACTCGGCATTGACTAAATTCAATTTTTTTACATTATTTTTAGTCTGCTAATTTTATTAATGCGTAAGCAAAATTATGTAGCAATCAAAGGCCTAGTGTTCAATTGTGCTCTCAATTCTGATATTTTTTGTGTGTTAAGTTTCTCAGATTTGGCTTTGCAATTTATGAAAAATTTGGCTATATTTTTCAACTCTGATACAAGACTCAATATACAGTCCCTATCATATTCATGATCCTATCACTTTAACAGCAAATCCACAACAAAATCATGGTAAACCCTAACTCTTCAGATCCAAATCTCTAAACCAAGCCCCCTTAAACACATTACTCATTCATTTTGTTTTGTCAAAAGATTGATGTTAGAGCACTGCTCGGTAAAACTCGCATGCATTGCTATCTCAAGCATGTTTGTCCATGTTAGTGATCAAAACTATAAGTCTTGATTTCTAGCCTATTTATAGATGTCTCGGACTAGGACATAGATTGTGTAGTTGAGCTTAGACTTCAAGGCGTTCATCATTTGAAAACGAAGAACTACTAAAGGGAGATTGTAGAACTTCATCGACAAAAGGTATATGGAGACTTGAACTCATCTATCACTTGGAAAGTCTATTTCTGCTCTATCTCCTATATTTAGACATAAGTCGTATTACGATATAGTTTTCTATATACACATTTGAGATTTCGAGCTGAGTTTATCTCGCTTACATATTTCTCAAAATATGTGTTGGCAAGCTTTCGCTTCGACCAAGTTCATCTTATATCATGAGAAAATTTCCGAGTAGCATCTTACATGGTTTGTGTGATACAATCATTTGGTGTTTGTCTTGGAATGTTTCGTTATGATTATTTCAATAACTTGAAAATTGCTTTGATGCTAATAGCGTGTGAAAACGGCTATTGTCATCCTCTAAGAAAGTTTCAATGATTGAAATAAGAGTTTAGAACACTTAACCATTATTGGATATGTCATGTTGTGCACCCTTGCGCATATGTAATCCATGTCCGGGAACCATAGTATGCGAACCCGTTTGCATACCAGTTGGTTTGATAAATCCGGGAACCTAAGTATGCGTACCCGTTTGCGTACTGGCGTACAGGTTCATATCCTAGAATTTCTGATGGGATTGAAGTACGCGTACCCGTTTGCGTACTGCCGGAAACCAATCTCGGTCCGGGTATTTCAAGTATGCGTACCCGTTTGCATACTTGAAGGTTAAAGTTCTAAAATCGGTTTTGTACATGAACATAAACATTTATATAATAAGGAATGCAATCTTTGCAAACTGTGGCTATAATGTTCATGATTGATTCGAGTGAATCAAACCGATGTTGCATCAATTGTGTTCTTGTATAATTCTATGAGAATATAGCAATTGAACAACTCTTTAACTAGTTTCATTTGAGTTATTTGAACTAGTTATGGTTAAGAAAAATAAGGTTGATATGAGAGTAATCATATGGCTAACCTCGGTTAACTATTTGTGAACCAACATGGTGTACACGTTTAGGTACGGTTACATAAACCTAAATGAGGGCACATTTCATTTGTGTGTAACAAGATAAGTTCGATCTAACGGTTGAAAGATATTAGCTTGGTTGAATCATGTTTTTCATCTAATGGGGAATATTGAATGCTTTGTTACCAAGGTAACTTGGATTGCAAACCCTGATTTGAAAAACTATATAAAGGAGAACTCTAGCAACTGGGAAATCTAATCCCCACACCTCCTGTGTGTCACTAGTTGCATAACTAGAGTCGATTCTCCTTTAACCTTAGGTTTCTGTCGAGACCCTGTAGGTTAATGACTTTAAAGACTTCATTGGGATTGTGAAGCCAGACCCAACTATTTTCTTTGTAGTTGCGTGTTCTGATCTTGCCCGATTCTATCGTATTGAGTACAATTGAAATAATTTACTCGAGATTAATTTCTCTGATAGGAAAGATAAAAGTAATCACAAACATCTTCGTCTCATCGTTTGTGATTCCACAATATCTTGTTTCGCTAGTCGATTAAGATTATTGTGAGGTGATTGATAATACTATGCTGTTTTTCGGGAATATAAGACCGATTTATTAATTGGTTCATGTTCACCTTGATTTATCAAAAGACGGAACAAAAACTCTTGGGTATTTCTGTGGGAGACAGATTTATTCAATCTATAGACTTTTCTGTGTGAGACAGATTTGTTTATCAAGTCTTCGACTTTGGGTCGTAGAAACTCTTGGTTATGGGTGAGATCAACTAAGGGAATCAAGTGCGTAGTATCCTGCTGGGATCAGAGACGTAAAGAACGCAACTGTACCTTGAATCAGTGTGAGATTGATTAGGTTTCAATTACATTCCAGTCCGAAGTTAATTGGTAGTAGGCTAGAGTCTGTAGCGACTTAATACAGTGTGGTGTTCAATCTGGACTAGGTCCCGGGGTTTTTCTGCATTTGCGGTTTCCTCGTTAACAAAATTTTGGTGTTTGTGTTATTTCTTTTCCGCATTATATTTTGTTATATAATTGAAATATCACAGGTTGTGCGTTAAGATCAATCAATTAGAATATCCAACCTTTGGTTGTTGATTTACATTGATTGACACTTGAACATTGGTCTTTGGTACCGTTCAAGTTGTTTCACATAATAATCAGGCTCACGGATTTGTATCTGTTTGATTTGCTGATTACAATGTGAAACAGAGATATTAAACTCTTGTATATACTTTTCTTTAGATTGAGTCTGACTGTCTAGTTGATTCTCTAGAAAGTATATTAGAGTAAGTCATCTCAGATTGCAAAACGAATTGTTGGGTGTGGTTGTTGTACCCCCGCATTTTCAATTGGTATCAGAGCAGGCAAATACATTAAAGATCTTATAAGTCTGTGTTTGTAGCGATCTGATATGGACAGAAGTGCTATCTCTATAAACGTACCACCAGTCTTCGATGGATAAAATTACGTGTTGTGGAAAATTATTATGCATGCCTTTCTTCAAGCGCGTGATTTTCAATCATGGGTTTATGTAGTTAATGGCTATGATGATCCCGTTATGGTAGTAGGGAATGCGACCGTTCCTAAGGATATTGGTGCATATGATGCTGCTGAGATACTTGCTGCAAAAAAAAACTCCGACGGTTTGAATGCCATCATACATGCCATTACCCCAGATCTTCAGCACCATGTGACTACGTGCACTCGGTCTAAAGATGCTTGGGATATCTTAGAAACCGTATTGGAAGGGAATACCAGTGAAAAGGAAGCTAGGCTTCAAAACCTTAATTTCGATTGGGAAAACCTTCGTATGGCAGAAGAAGATTCATTTGATGAGTTTAATCACAAAGTGTCTGAAATTGTTAATGCATCTTTTGCATTGGGTAAGACTATTCCTGAAAAGGACATTGTGATGAAAATTCTCAGATTGCTGCCATCAAGATACGATTCTAAGAAGCATGCCATCGTTGAAGGAAATAACCTTAATACACTTTCCAGAAATACTCTTGTTGGAAAGATTACAATTTTCGATCTTGAACTTTGTCAAAGAGAAAAACGTCACTTGTTAAGCAACCATGTTGCTACATCTAATAAAAAGTCTCGATGTTCTAAATTGATTGATACAAGGGATGAGAATTGTTTTAATTCAACTCTGTCACTGTTTATACAACAGGTCAAGAAAACTCTTAGACAGGATAAAAGAAAGTCTCAAAAGAATGCCCAGTCAGTCAGAAAAAAGGATAGAAAAATTCAGAAAAACTATGATCATGAAGCTTGTTCAAAGTGTTATAGAAGTATTCATAAAACTTCCAAAACTTCTGATAAGGAGTTAAGTGAGTTAACTAAAGCATGGATGGCTACTCTTGACTACTGTCCTGAGGATGATATCTGTGAAAGTTCTCTTAATCTCTTTGCTGATAATCACCCTTGTCCTCCTAACAGTCCTGATTATTCCATGATGCACAGTCTTACTTCTCCAGAAATGATTCAACTGGAAAAGGAAGCCTTGATTAAAAGGATTGAAAATCTGGAATGTCAACTGTTTGAGTTAAAACAGGAGGTTGTTGTCACTCATAATTGTGATATTAATAAGAAACATCGAACTACTTCGATTAATTCTTCTAAGCATTATCAGCAAATCATTCCTGATTCCATGTCATTCTCAAACCACTCTAAAGAGGATGATATGGAAAGCCGCAAGGATTTGCCAAATAGTTTGGTCACCTTGTGTGAAAATCAGGATCATATGGAAAATGTATGCACTAAAAATCAAGAATATTTCTTCTCTGTTAAACCTTGTTTTCAAAAGAAGAAAAGGAAATCTCATATGAAATTTTCAAAAGAGATTTCCAAAGCTATTCATAGTTTACGAAAATCAACAAACAAGGTATTCTAAACTGTGTTAAACAAGGAAAAGAATGATGTGGTCAACTCTTCCTTCCTTAAGGCAAAACAGAAACAAGGAATAACAAATATGTCATCCCCTCATAAGAAGTCACCCAGTCCTGTTTTGGATTGGAAGAATTACAATCTGTAATTTTGTTTAAAATGATTCTTGTTTTTTCTCTCTTAGGCAAGAATCATAACATTCAAGAGGGCTGTGATGAAATATTTGTACTGTCTTTCTAATCTGATTCTGTTTAAGAACCGTCTGTGTACTTAAACGGTTTTTCCCTGTAAGACCTTTTCTGGGGATAACCAAATTCTGTTAGGGTTTTGGTCAAAGGTCTTTTTGGAAATTTTATCCCTATCCTCGTTCCTTCTTAAGATGAAGATTTCTCCTTGATGTGAATATTTCATTAGTCTCTTCCATCATGTCCTCATCAAGTCTTTCAAGTAAAGAAAGTGATGTGTGGACTGTTCTCTTTCCCTCTAAGAAGGTTCGTTTTGACTCTTCTGATAGTGAGATGTTCTCTGACAAACGTGATCCCTCTCCTGATGGGAACCCTTCTGTTTATCATTTTGATAAGCTCTCTTTAACAATGAACCTCGTCTTGGAACAAGTATATGCTCTGAAGAGTGAACTAGAATCCTCTTCCAAAAGACTTGAAAAAAAGATTGATAATTTTGAATCCAGAATTGATCTGATCGAAGATGAGCTTGATGAATACAGAGAATGTGAGAAGAGTATTCAAGGTAAGTGAAATGCTTCATAGGAGTTATCTTCTTATGAGAATTTATTTCTTATGTTTTTAGAAGAATAACTAGGGTTTGGAATAGCCATTATTGTGAGTACACATAGCTATGTCCAATGTTTTCATCTTCATGTTTTAGATTTATTTATTTAAATTCTAATGTTTTTGGAAGATAATTTTTTGCAATTTTAATCTTTATGATTTTATATATTGCAAATTGTTATGGTATATGTTTTTTACGTCCGTGAACCTGTGACTGTCCCATACTTGCTCAAAAGTTATCTCTATTATGTCGGTATGAAAGTATTGATAGAAGATAGAATGAACTTTTGACTAACAAAAGTTAAAGCCTTTTATGTCATTATTTGATGGAAGAAAGGATAAAACTTTTGTTTACAAGGATTAAGTCTATAATATGTCATTGTGCAAATAGTGATCAAAAATAGGATGAATCCTTGTGTATTCCGCAGTATTGGTCGATCTTCGATCCACACTTTGTGCATATACTGTGAGGCTCCGTAAGTTATCTTATGGCGAGCATGGCCAATTGAATTGATCATTTTATGGTTGATTCAATTGAGATTTTTGGATTCAAATCCATGTTTTCATGTGATTTGGTTATGTCCAAAGAAATCCTTCTTTTCTTGTAAAAGCAAGGTCGCATTTGTTGTTCTTTTGGGAATGACATATTATGGGGGAGAGTTCTTTTTGAACTTGTGCTTAATTGCCAAATCTTTATGGGGAGTGCGGCTGTGGAATATTGTAGGGGTTATCTTGTATCTTTATAAACTCCTTGATGAATGCATTTAGCTTCGGCTTTATGATTGCATCTAAATAAGTTGGAATGTTATTCTCTTTTGGTCATGAAGTATCTCTGTGAAAATTTCATGAGGATCCCACTAGTTTTCGTACCTTTGCCAATTTTATTGACAAAAAGGGGGAGAATTAATGTGTAGTTTCATACTACAAATACATATGGTTTACGGATCATTATGTAAGGGGGAGTGGTTTTCATGTCGAGATGAAGTATTGACTAAGGGGGAGTGATACATATCACCATAGTATTGTTGTCAAAGTTATGATACAATTGAACTTTGGTGCTATGTAATAATACTATGATACTGTGTAACAATGATTGAGAGCATTTGTTTTCTCATTATTATCGCTACAGATCTTCAACAACTATGATGCTGAGTTGAACACATTTAGAATCATGGAGTACTTAGAAGTGACGAAGTTTTCGAGTCGTGTTGAAGATGCCAAGGAGATCAAGCATTCGGATGAGAAGCTACAATTTTTATTTATTTTGTAATCCATATGTATTGATAGTTTTCTCACTAAAATTAACAAAGGGGGAGATTGTAAGAGCACTGCTCGGTCGAACTCGCATGCGTTGCTATCTCAAGCATGTTTGTCAATGTTAGTGATCAAACTATAAGTCTTGATTTCTAGCCTATTTATAGATGTCTCGGACTAGGACATAGATTGTGTAGTTGAGCTTAGACTTCACGGCGTTCATCATTTGAAGAAGAAGAACTACTAAGGGGAGCTTGTGGAACTTCATCGACAAAAGGTATGTGGAGACTTGAACTCATCTATCACTTGGAAAGTCTATTTCTACTCTATCTCCTATATTGAGACATAAGTCGTATTACGATATAGTTTTCTATATACACATTTGAGATTTCGAGCTGAGTTTATCCCGCTTACATATTTCTCGAAATATGTGTTGGCAAGCTTTCGCTTCGACCAAGTTCATCTTATATCATGAGAAAATTGACGAGTAACATCTTACATGGTTTGTGTGATACAATCATTTAGTGTTTGTCTTGGAATGTTTTGTTATGATTATTTCAATAACTTGAAAATTGCTTTGATGCTAATAGTTTGTGAAAATGGCTATTATCATCCTCTAAGAAAGTTTCAATGATTGAAATAAGAGTTTAGAACACTTAACAATTATTGGATATGTCATGTTGTGTACCCTTGCACATATGTAATCCATGTCCGGGAACCATAGTATGCGCATCCGTTTGCTTACCGGTTGGTTTGATAAATCCAGGAATTTAAGTATGCATACCCGTTTGCGTACTGGCGCACAGGTTCATATCCGATAATTTCTGTTGGGATTGAAAGTACGCGTACCCGTTTGCGTACTGCCGGAAACCAATCTCGGTCCGGGTATTTCAAGTATGCGTACCCGTTTGCATACTTGAAGGTTAAAGTTCTAAAATCGGTTTTGTACATGAACATAAACATTTATATAATAAGAAATGCAATCTTTGAAAACCGTGGCTATAATGTTCATGATTGATTCAAGTGAATCAAACCGATTTTGCTTCAATTGTGTTCTTGTATAATTCTATGAGAATATAGCAATTGAATAACTCTTTAACTAGTTTCATTTGTGTCATTTGAACTAGTTATGGTTAAGATGAATAAGGTTGATATGAGAGTAATCATATGGCTAACCTCGGTTAACTATTTGTGTACACGTTTAGGTACGGTTACATAAACCTAAATGAGAGTACATTTCATTTGTGTGTAACAAGCTAAGTTCGATCTAACGGTTGAAAGATATTAGCTTGGTTAAATCAGGTTTTTCATCTAACGGTGAATATTGAATGCTTTGTTACCAAGGTAACTTGGATTGCAAACCCTGATTTGAAAAACTATATAAAGGAGAACTCTAGCAACTGGGAAATCTAATCCCCACACCTCCTGTGTATTACTAGTTGCATAACTAGAGTCGATTCTCCTTTAACCTGAGGTTTCTGTCGAGACCCTATAGGTTAACGACTTCAAAGACTTCATTGTTATTGTGAAGCCAGACCCAACTATTTTCTTTATAGTTGCGTGTTCTGATCTTGCCCGATTCTATCGTATTGAGTACAATTGAAATAATTGACTCGAGATTAATTTCTCCGATAGGCAAGATAAAAGTAATCACAAACATCTTCGTCTCATTGTTTGTGATTCCACAATATCTTGTTTCGCTAGTCGATTAAAATTATTGTGAGGTGATTGATAATACTAGGCTGTTCTTCGGGAATATAAGACCGGTTTATGAATTGGTACATGTTTACCTTGATTTATCAAAAGAAGGAACAAAAACTCTTGGGTATTTCTGTGGGAGACAGATTTATTCAATCTATAGACTTTTCTGTGTGAGATAGATTTTCTTATCAAGTCTTCGACTTTGGTTCGTAGCAACTCTTGGTTGTGGGTGAGATCAACTAAGGGAATCAAGTGCGTAGTATCCTGTTGGGATCAGAGACGTAAGGAACGCAACTGTACCTTGAATCAGTGTGAGATTGATTAGGGTTCAACTACAGTCCAGTCCGAAGTTAATTGGTAGTAGGCTAGAGTCTATAACGGCTTAATATAGTGTGGTGTTCAATCTGGACTAGGTCCCGGGGTTTTTATGCATTTGCGGTTTCCTCGTTAACAAAATTCTGGTGTCTGTGTTATTTCTTTTCCGCATTATATTTTGTTATATAATTGAAATATCACAGGTTGTGCGTTTAGATCAATCAATTAGAATATCCAACCTTTGGTTGTTGATTTACATTGATTGACACTTGAACATTGGTCTTTGGTACCGTTCAAGTTGTTTCACATAATAATCAGGCTCACGGATTTGTATCTGTTTGATTTGCTGATTACATTGTAAAACAGAGATATTAAACTCTTGTATATATTTTTTTCTGGATTGAGTCTGACTGTCTAGTTGATTCTCTAGAAAGTATATTAGAGTAAGTCCTCTCAGATTTCCAAACGAATTGTTAGGTGTGGTTGTTGTACCCCCCGCATTTTCAATTGATACTCCAACAGATGAACAATGGACAAAAATTAAACAACATATGCACTTGGATTCTAAAGAAAATATTGCATCAGTAAATATTAAACATTCACAAAAACTATACTTCCAAGCAGCTTTACAAACAGACTAATTAAACATCCCAAAAAAAAAAAGATTACACTAATAACATTAAAAAAAAAAACCCAAAAAAATACATATATATATATATGTATGTATAACTTAACAAAAGATGATGGATCAAGATGTGATTGAATACCATTCTTGCATAGCATAACCATGAAAATATAGGACTAGATCAGTGAGAATCCCCTTCTTCTTCACTGCTGCTGTCGACAATCGTAACCACATCTTTGTATGGCCAATCATCATCATCATCATCGTCTTCATCTTCATCCTCAAATGCTGACCCAAACCAAAAGAAGTGTTCTTGATCATCTAAATCATCATCATCCTCATCATCGTCATCATCATCCTCTTCATCGTCCTCCTCTTCTTCATCGTCAACAGCATCATCATCATCATCATCGACATCAGACTGATTAAAATCAACATCTCCAAAACAAGGAACAACCTTGCAACCAAAATAACCAACAATCTCTTTGTCTTCATCAAGAAGAAGAAATCGGAAGGAAGTTACTACTAGAGTAGCCTGATCATTTTGTCTGGTTTGATACTGAAACCTTAAGTTTAGTTTTTGATACGGAAACCCTAGGTTCAGTTTAGAGAGAGACTTGGAAAAGAAAAGGCGGAGTAGTATTCTCCCTTCCTTGCTCGTGTTTTATACCCTGACACACGTTTTCAATTTAATCTTCAACCTCTAGCTTAGCCACGTACAAGCATGATAACTTGGCTAGTGAACAAGTATAGCTTTGGGAAATAAATAAATAGTATAATATAAAAAATATTGGTGGAAAATTAGCATCAAGGAATTTATCTCGGTGGAGATACTCCCTAGAAACTTAGATTTGGACGAAAAATTCTTGTTAAGATCGTGACATCGAAATATATAAAAATTGGTTTAGAAGCTTGTCCAAGAGTGACATCGGTAAAAATTTAAAATTACCATCAATCAATTTATCTCTGTGGAAATATACTCCCCGAAAACTTAGATTTGGATGAAAAATACTTGCTAAGATAGTAACATGGAAATAAAAACAGGGGTTTAGAATCTCTTCCAAGAGTGACATCGGTAAAAATTGAAAATTACCATCAATCAATTTATCTTG
>JAJJMB010016912.1:903285-919939 GCA_023531105.1 Papaver atlanticum
ATACTCCCCGGAAACTTGGATTTGGATGAAATATACTTGCTAAGATATCATGACATCGAAATAAAAATCAGGGGTTTAGAAGCTCGTCCAAGAGTGACATCGGTAAAAATAGAAAATTACCATCAATCAATTTATCTTGGTGGAGATATTCCCCATAAACTTAGATTTGGACGATAAATACTTGCTAAGATCGTGACATCGAAATAAAAATTGGTTTACAAGCTCGTTCAAGAGTGACATCAGAAAAAATGGAAAATTACCATCAATCAATTTATCTTGGTGGAAATATTCTCGGAAACTTAGATTTTGATGAACTATACTCTCTAAGATCGTGACATCGAAATAAAAATTGGTTTAGCTGAATAAGCCATGTCCAAGAGTGACATTGGTAAAAAAACTTGGATATCGAGTCATGTCGACGAAGCCAATCATAGTCGTTCGTGAATTCATAATGCCAACCAATCAAATAAACTAGTTTCACCTGATAACCTAACATCCCCAAAAATCCTCGCCAATATTATCGGCTGATTGGTCCGATACGACCAATAATACGATATTATTTGATATTCATATGTATCGCTTATATTTCATGTTTCGTCCAGATTAAAGGCACATACATGATAAAATCCTATATTATCGGCCACTAGTTTAAAAAATAAATACTGATCTCGGTTCTTTTAATACAAATTTAATTGTAAGAGCTAGCTAGAATTGCTTCTAAGAATATGAATTGGGATTTTAATCAAAAAAATTGCATCAAAAAGCATTTATGATCTTCCAAGGCACTAGCTAGTACTATATTAATCATTTATTATTTTGCTTCTAAGAATATGTGAATTGGGAGTAAAATAGTGCAATGTAGTTGACTCAGTTATACTAAAGAAAATATACTACTATATCCAAGGCACTAGTAATAAAGGAATTAGCTAGTACAATAATAAATACTCCAGTTTGCAGTGGTATTTTTTGATCTTTGATCATTTCTACTTTAACAATTTGTGTAGAATATTCTTGTGGGACCCTGTCCTAAATACCAGCCCCATCACTAAATACTAGGAGTATATATATGGAACATTCCTATGATTGATTCCTTGATTTTGGGGGTACATCCCTGTGGTAGTTGTACTTTGGGACTTCTTGTTATGTGTGACTAAAAGAGAAGTATTATAACAAGAGCAGTATTTTGTCAATCACCACGCTACTGCTTTTGTCAATCATCATTACGTTTTAGTTTTTCATATTTCACTTCCACTGATCTACGCAATCACAATGAGTATCTTATTTTTTGTACGCATGCAAAAGAAGAAGATCTAGGTAGCCATAATGAGTATCTTGTTACTTTCTTGGGTACATGCAAAAGAAAAGATAGATCTCTTCAGTACTCCTCTTCTTCTGTTTTGCCAAATAATATAGAGAAGATTATTTTTTGTTTCTAAAATGTCTGTCACATTGGGTTGGCTTGAGCCAAATTTGGCATTGGTGCCAAGATACCTTGTGGTCCAGTCTTTCCATAAATTATTGCTATATTTCTTCCATTTTGGTTGTGTCTAAATTAAAATTAAAATCTGATAACTATCATAAGGGCTTATGTTTATATAAGGTATATTATGGAAAACTGAATTGTGTTGACTCGACGAGTTAATTAAAATTGATTGATTAACAAACAAATATTAAGCAAAGAATTTGAACACAATGAGCATATATTAAAGAACCAATATTTTTATATTATTCATTCTAAAACTAAACGAAGCAAAATAATACCAACATCCTCAATATTTTTTTTTTTTAAAATAATCAAAATAAATAATTTCTAAAAACAAAAACCACATTATTCGAAAGTTTCTTTGATAATCTGATCAACTAAAACCATCGCATCTGGTACTCTGTTGCAGCGTTAGAAGGTTGTGCTGGAACTTCAAGTACCTTTTCTTCTAGAGGTGTCTTCCTGGGTTTTCTGGTGTGCCAGACACAGTTTCACCAACAGGCTCATTCGAAGGAATGGGAGCATGGACACCATCCATTTCAACAGAAGCAGAAGTAGGAAGAGTAAGATTGTCAACATGAGCTTGAACTTCAGCTAACAGGGGCATGCTAGGAACCTTACACACGCCATTAATAGTTATGGTGATCCTTAGCTTTCTTGGTACAGCCATTACTATCAATGGAATTGTTTTAATCCTCTCGGTATTGTTCTTATTGGAACTCATTTTCTTCGTCTAATATATCAATCTATCTTTTATGCTGGTGTGGTTTGTACGACCTATTTAATAATATATATATATATATATATGTTAGAAAAACCTTAATTTTTTTTAGGTTAGGAGCATTATCTCCAATTACCTAATTTAGTTGTATTCCGCATATCACTCTCAAGTAAACAAAATATAACAGTTTCCATATCGATAAATATATGCTCATATACGCGTACAACATCACATTGATTTTAGTATATATATGATTTATCTAAATACGGAAAAATAGCACGAAAAAATTGCGTAAACACAACCATGTTGATTGAGTACATGGAGTATATGCTTTATCTTACAGTAGATCATAATCATGTACTCTTCGCTAATGTGCATGCCTTGGCTACACTCTTGCCAAATCTGTAGGTATCTGAAGTATCTCTCTCTCCATGATTCGCCATGCCTAATCTTCTTTGAACAAATTTCTGTTTTTGGTGTAATTCCCTCGGTAATTCACACCTACTCAAAGCCATGCACAACAATTCCGTCCAGCCAAGCGCTATAACCATGCCCAAATTCTCTTTTGTCTTTCGTATATTGGTCAACACCATAAATTACAGCTATGATTGGCAATAGCAATATATATTGGGATCATATTTTTTTCTTCAAAAGATTAATATACTATGGTCATAACCCTAATTTCTTGTCTTCAAAAGATTAATATACTATGGTCATAACCCTAATTTTTAAATTTGCAATGGACACATAAATAGAATGTTGATAAACTGGAATAAATCTCACACAAACACGTGAAAATATCCGTTTCTTGTTTGGATCATGAATTTTTAAAGAACGCATGCTGATTAAGGATGCGACCATTGGCCAAACGGTGTAATGGTTTGCACCCCTTCGTATTACGGGGTACATTAACCGAATAGATTTTGAAACACCAAAAGACATGAAAATTCCAACAGGTGTTGTGTGGGGACACATATTGCATCCATTGGATGTCTATATAAGCTTTACTCGTATCTGCTAGTAGCATTCAACAAAAACAAAATCCTAAATGCTTCTACATTTAAAAAAAAATATTTCACCAGTAATAGTAATGGAAATATTGCCGGATTTAACTCCCGAGATACTACACTTCCTCCCAAGTATAGAAAGTATTTTGGCAAGCAAATGTGTATGCAAAGAGTGGAATTCTGTCCTTGCAGACAAAAGAATTGGACTCCTTTTCGGTTTCACTCAAAAAGTGAGAGAAGAAAAAGTTACGCAACTCTTCTACAGAGAACAAATTGAGGAGGAAGATTACTACACGATGATGGGAGATTTCAATCAGATGTTATTTGGAAACAATGGTACCTGGAATATTATCCAATCCTATGATGAAAACATGTCACACCCAATCGTTGGATCTTCTAATGGTCTGGTATGTTTTTATGTTTCACACCACGGCATACAAGATCCTATTTATATTATGAATCCAACAACGGGTGAGCACCTCCATCTGCCACAAATATGCGATCCAACACCAACGCCACAAATTAGTTGGGATCCACGATACGTCGTAAGGGGTTTCGGTTACTATGAACATACCGGTGAATACAAAGTAGTTTGAATTCAAGTGGGCGGTAAAGTGGACGTACACACACTAGGAGACAACAGGGGATGAAGGAACATCGGGAGATTTCCTTTTACTTTTCGGGATTCAGGTGTGTACGCACATGGTTGTATTTTTTGGATAAATCATTATATTTATCACAATAATCAGATAGTATCTTTCAATTTGGACAATGAGACATTCCAGTCACATTCGCCACCCCCGCATCATATTTATGAGAATGGTGGTTTCAGTATTCCAAGACTTGGAATGGTCTTGTCTGGAGTTCTCCTTTTATTTTATAACATTCATGATATTTATGATATTGGGATTGATTTTTGGGCACCCATTTCCGATAATGATATTCATGCACGTGCACTCGGTGTAGAATGGAATCGGGTACTTAAGAGGAGAATTGGCTTGGAAGAGCCTTTGAATCCATGGTGGCCGCCTTATATGCTGATAGCCTTGGGAAATAACAACGAAATCCTATTGCAAAACAATTGCTGTTTAGCGCGTTATAATGAACTCACCGGAACTTTGATAGAAATTGGGGAGAAAAGGTGGCCGGTAAAGGTTAGAGTTATTCCTCACATGAGGAGCGCCGTCTCGTTGAGGAATTTTGGAGGACAATCGGAAACAAGTACTGACAATGTCCATGCCACAAAATTATTCCGTGTGTAGTGTTTTTGTTTTTGTTTTGATCACAGTAATGTAGTTTGGTGTTCAATATATATATATATAGTACTATTTCTCATCTTTGATTATTATTTTTTTCGTATCTTGTCTGGACTAAAAGTTGTTTTTGAAATTTGAAGAATCGGACTTGGTCTTATTTTGGGTAATAATGGTTGGTATTTTATTTAATGGAGTTAATGCTTTTAAACATATTCGCGACGAATTTAGAGGGGGGCTTTCTTTTATATATGGTGGTCAATTTGGTATAGAGGGAGGCATTTCTGTATTCCAGTTGTATTTATGGTTATAAATTTTGCGAATCTATAGGGAGACTTTTATGTGTTCATAAAAGTAAATCCGAGAGAGAAAAAGAAAAATGTAAAAAGAAGTGGGAATTTGAGATGCAAAAGGTATAAGTGATTGATAGATAAATCAATGATGATATTCTTGAAAATGCATACGAATGAAAAAGATTTTGTAACTGATGGGGATTTCAGAAGTCGGAAAAAAAAAAGTTGATTACGTGACTAATCGGGATTTTTTTTGTAGACGAATTATAGATTTGAAACTGGTGTTTGACACCAAAACACAAAACCAGAACATAAATGGGCAAAACAAATTAGAGACATGTAACACATCATTTTAATTTCCCGAATTGTGTTATTGCGTCTTTTTTATTAATAAATAACTAAGAAATATAAGAAATACTGATCAATAAGAAACATATTTTTTCAATCTAGTCTCTTTTTGAATCATGAACTATAAATGCCACGTCCTAGTCGTTAATATCACGAAGCAATTGTTCTTGAAGCCGATCAACTCGTTCTTGAAGTATATTCACCTGTTGTTGGAGACCAAAAAAATCACGATCAAAGGGACAACAGCATCTACTTTCCCCATGCACCAATTCCACACAATGCTCATCGACAGCAAATGCATTAATCTCACGCAAACGCCAATAATCTGCATGCTTCCTCATTCAGATTATGAACACGCCGAGTCTAGGTTGAAGAACTTGTACATCGTAATCTGAGATTTTAAAATCGTCTTCTAGGGTTCTTCTTAATGAATTGTATCTAGCAGTTTTAGGACCCATAGCAATAAATTGGTAGCAATAGGATGTGCAGTTCATTCTGATCGAAAAGGAAGAGCGATTCGCATGAGAAGAAAAACTCCTTGTGTTGACAATTAGATATGGTGACCTAATTTTTATTTATTTATTAAGTTCTGTGTGTTCAGAAACTACATCCGATTAAAAAGGAAATTAGATAAAGATCAAATATTCATTCCATATATATATATCTCATTATCTATTTTCTGCCATATTTATAGTGATACGGAAACTGAAATATTTGATGTACTTGTAAGGAGGTAAGGAATACCAAACACCTAATTCGCTTAACCTAAAAATATAGGGGCTAAAAGAGAGATACATAAATTAAGGTACCATTGTAAATACACTTTTGTATTTTAGGGATAGTTCCTGTTTTCTATTATCAACCAATGCCGTTGTAAATATTAAGATGTTGTTGTGATGGTTATTCTAATTCCAGGAGGTAAGCATTACTGAATTGGTGCATAAGTAGTTGTAATGAGAATAACAGCTAGTTTCTGCAATTCAAATGAAAGCCAGGAAGACCCCTTCCCTAATTCAGCAATCCTTTGTGATTTCGATGCAATGTCAAATTTGTGTAATAAAATTAGGTGTGTATATGCAATGTATTATCTATTCAGTAATGAGATGCTATTATGCGTGATTTTTCAAAGTAGCCATTTGTTTTCAACACAATACTTGTGCTTTCTATATATCCAGTTCTTTAATCATAGACTGAGTTTGACAATGCAACCAACAACTCCAACACTATTCAATCATACACAAGAAAATGGTCATTAAACAAGAAAATTAATCCATTCGACGGTCATTAAGCAAGTCCAACACCATTCAGTCATTAACATTAGAAAAAATATGAAAATTAATCCTAAATCCGAAACATAGATTCCAAAAAACAAAGCAAGATTCAGTCATCCACAATTTCCTGTTAGACCCCTATTAACTCCAAATTTTCTCTGTACTTTGACGATACCTATTTCTTCAAAATAGTAACTTGTGTAACCGTTTGCAAACTCTGTATCATCATTTCCATTAAAGCAACTTAACCCAAAAAATCCACCAGCTATAAGAAAATTGGAATTGGTCGAGTCTTACCTGTTGCTTGCTTCTCTCCTTTCCTTTTTCTCCAATAACAGCAAAAACTCTTCTGGGTATTGTTCATCTTTTACTTTCTCTATGTTTCTCTTCTTTGTCTCTTCATTTTCTGCCTCATATACTGAATTTGCATGATGGAACTCATTCCACAACATATTCGTATCATCATCTTGGTTATTGTTCCGCACACCTACTTCTTCCTCTTCTCTCATCTTCCTTTCCTCTTCTTTATTCTTCCTTTTATTCAATCTTTTCAGGTGTGTACGCACATGGTTGTATTTTTTGGAAGGATTGTTTTCAGCAGGATATTGGCATAATATCTTTCAATTTGGACACTAAGACGTTCCATCAACATTCGCCACCCCCGCATCATATTCCCGGGAGTGAATTTTGGATAAATACTTATCCATCACTTGGGATGGTCATGTTCGGAGTTCGCATTTTATTTTACTACATCCATGAGGGGATTGATCGGCCCCCGATAGATTTTTGGGCTCCCATTTCCAAAGAAAATATTCATACATCGGCACCTGGCGGGGAATGGAATTGGAATTATAAGATAAGCATTTTCTTTGAAGAGGATGAATGTCCGACTTATAACCCGATAGCCTTTGTAAATAACAAGGACCTCTTATTTTGGCGGAATAAGTGTTAATTGCGTTACAATACACTCACCAGAACTTGGACGGAAATTTGGGGGACACTACCGTGGGAAACAAGGGTTGCAATTATTCCTCACATGAGGAGCGCTGTCTCGTTGAAGAATTTTAGTGGACAATTGGAAACGTGTACTCATGATGTCCATGCCACTAACACATTCCCTGGCTTATCTATGGAGCTTTTTTTCTTGTAGTTGTGTGTGTGTGTTTTTTTGGTATTTGGATTTTTTTCTATGCTGAAATGTACAATTTATTCCTTGGGTTATCTATGTTGCTTTTTTTTTTTCTTGTAGTTGTGTGTTTTTTTTTTTTTTTTTTTTTTTGGTGTTTGGATTTTTTCTATGTTGAAAAGTTCAATTTCATGCATCAACATGATATTGTTTCCGCTAAATGTTGGGTCATTGTTTAACTAGCCAACCTTTGGTTTTTTCCTTTTTTTTTGCGTTTCACCTATGGTCCAGCCGGCCGGGCCACCCCAACCGACCTAGGTAATTAGTTGAAAAGTAGAAAAATTATTTGGGTATTTCCTAAGAGATCGTATATTAAATTAAAAAGGAAATTAGATAAATATGAAAATATTCATTCCATATATCATGAGATCATGATTAATTTTAGTTTGTTATGTTCGTAATGTATATTAGATTAAAAAGGAAATTAGATAAACATGAAAATATTCATTCCATATCTCATTATATTGCTACAATATTCGGTGTAAATACCAAAGAATAGGTGATTTAAGATAATGATGGGAAACCTAAAAAATTAAGGTTTTCCTTAGAAATATATATAAATTACACCAAGCATATAAAAAAATTAACATAGAGTATTAAGAGGAAAATGAGTCATGCTAAGAGGGACTGTAGAAATGAAACTGACGATAGGATCCAAAAATGTCCTCGACTGATGGCTGGTCCTCGTAAATTGAGGATTATCATTACTGTGGACGGAGTAACTACTGTTCCTGGTGTTCCTCTCGACGATGTAATTAGTTCTGTTGTCAGTAGTGTTGAGAATGATGATGTTCCTATTTATGCTGATGTTATTCCTGGTGTTCCTCTGGACGTTGTAATCAGTAGTGTTGAGAATGCTGATGTTCCTGCTTATGCTAATGTTCCTACTGTGAATGCTGATGTTCCTGCTTCTATTATTGAAATTATTGATGAAGATCTCGATGTTCCGGATATGCCAGAGGATCCAAAAGTTAACAAGCATGATCTTAACAAGCATGTGGAGCCTGATGAAGCAGAAAATGGCAAATATGAGGATGACAAGGCGCCCAAGCCTGCTGGTTGGAGTGATCACGTTCACCTCAGCATTGCGAGAAGAATTGTTTGAAGATGGGGGATGGTTCATTTGATATGTTTTTTTTTGTTGATGATAGGGTTTGATTTATTGATTTCTTTTTGTGGACGCTTTAAAAGTTGTTTTCATTTCTTGTTTCATTTGCTAATTTTGTCATTTAGAAGAAGGTGAAGTTTATGAATTCTTTTATTATTTAGGTATTGGAATCATGAAATAAACCAGATAATTATTTACAAGTTCACAGACTTTACAGAATGCAGTATACTCTTGCAAATTTATTTATTTATGAGGTGTGCATTCTTTTGGAAAAATAAATATAATTAGCTGAAAGAACGGAGGGAATGTAGAAAAATACAGTTGATCCCCCCTGTAAACAATAAGAATCAATTTATCACTTTAGGTCTGATCTTATTATCTCCTTGCCAATACTTTTAACAAAAATACGAGTTTGAACAAGTAAAGTGCTATTGAAAGTAAATTATTGTAATACGATGATGTTAATGACAATGATCTCTGCGTGGATTTGGATGAGAATGAGGAACCAGACTTATCTAACAAGTTCTTTGCTTTTTAAACAGGGTTTTTGATGTGTGAACTTTTAGTTTACATATTTTTAAATATAAAGCATTTCGTCTGACCATTTTGTTTTCAGTGGTGGTTGTATTTATTTTTTAAGTACTGCACTAGATGCAAGCTTTTTACGTTGATAGATAGGTTGACATTTATGTGATGAATGATTCACGTTGAACTTTTATGTTTTCTGGAAATGATGAACATGAAAATGGATGGGTTTAGTTTCTTTATCTTTAGTAGCTTACTGTATGATTAGAATAATACGTTTCCTACATAGGTGCCACTAATAATTCAAAATCATACATTTCCTCCATAAACCAAGAATAATGCGGGAGACAACCAATCTTAAAATTATTAAGGAAAATATTATTCGAAATAGGAAAGTAATTTTTTTCTATAGCCTCTTCTCGAGTTGGTTAGAGATAGGAAACTAAATTTCGAAAATTTTGGGAAACAAGTTTATCATAACTGTCTACGATATATTTTCTCATAAAATAAGGAAACTAACCATATTGGTTACACATCAAAAATTTGGAAATAAAAAAAGAAAAACACCAAAAATCTTTTGTTTGGCGGGTGATGAAAATGAATTTTACTGGGCGGGATGATTTCAAAAGGAAAATCAATTCCCGCCTGATGGTTTGGTTAAATTCCAAAAAGAAAAAGAAAGATGAGTTTGATCTACTTTTTCAGTTTTTATTACTCGATTCATTCTCTCTATGAAATCATAATTCTATTACTATCTCTAATCTTTACAATGAACCTACCTCTTCAGACTCGATCGTTGTTGTTGGTATTATTTCTACAACCCATTATCGAATGAATATTAAATTGATGTTAGATTTTTTGTTTGATCTCATGGAATCAGATGTTAGATCTTATAGGTTTACTAGTTAAAGCATGATTAAGGTTCTCATTCTATTACTTCTTATAGGTTTACTAGTTAAAGCATGATTAGGGTTTTTATTCTATTACTATCTCTAATCTTTACAAGGAATCTACCTCTTTAAACTTGATCTTTGCTGCTGGTAATATTTCTACAACCCATTATCGAATGAATATTAAATTTATGTTAGATTTTTTGTTTGATCTCATGGAATCAAATGTTAGATCTTATAGGTTTACTAGTTAAAGCATGATTAGGGTTTTTATTCGGCTGTATAAAAGAACAAGTTAATGACAATCACGGGTTGTACGATGAGATGTTATTTCATTTTGTTACAACAATAATGTTTTAGGCTTAAGTTACATGCATCAACTATTTTAAGATTTAGGTAAGGATCTTTCTTTCATGTTACTTTGTTAGGTTTTACTAGTTACTTAGGTTCTACAAAATAAATAAAAAACTTACCGATGCTAATTGTTTTCTAGGGTTTTTGTTATTGTTTGGGTTGGATTTTGATTGAGAGTTAATAACTCTACTTTGATCGATGATGTTGTGTCAATCATATATATATACAAGGCTTCTCAAGATTTCATCATTTGAGTCTCTGTTACTTGGCGAGCCTGTAATGTCTGCATTTTAAGTTGCCACTTTTAATAATACCATGTTGCTGGTTGGCCAATTTGACTATCATCTTCAAGCTAAAAATGGATAATCATTATGTGGTGCTTTAGTGCTCTTGGCTTTTGTAACAAAAAGTTATATAAGACCGTTTAACCGGTAACTTTCGCTTTGTGGATAACACAATAATCATGAGGAGATTTTGTTTGTTGCAATGATGTTTTAGCCTCAAGTTACATGCATCAATGAGTTCATGTTTGTTTTCTTTTCATATAATAGAAAATAGGTGTAACACATGTTGCCTATCCTGTTAGGTTTAGCTAATATTTTCCAAAATAAGCTCAAATTCCTAACTGAGATGCACGTACCTACACAGCTTTTGTCATGGGAGAAAATGATGATTACAACGTTTCCCCAGAGGATGACCAATGGATGGAACTAGATGATGAGGGGGATTCCGATGAAGACACAATAGGGTTAGATGAGACTCATAATGACATTGTACAATCAGATGACGATGATGGTGAAAATTTTATAACCACTGGTAGATATGAAGAATTAACAGGTAATGTTCGAAATCTTGTACTTACTTTTTTTTACTTAAACATCACATGGTTTCATATGTTGCCTCCGTTATTTCCAGAGTCAGACGATTCTGAAAATGATCTCGAAGTGGTAAAAGAAATAGAATTGGAAAAAGCTCCAGAAGCAGAAAAGCAGCCATAACAAGAAGACTCTACAGAAGAGATCAAAAAAGAAAGGGGAATGACAAGAATGTTGAAGCTGCATAAACACTTCTCGGAATCTAATGCCAAAAAACGGGATATGAATTTTGACAAAATGTTCCGACTTATTGGTGACAATAGAATTGAATTCAATAGTTACCTAGGCTATTTGGCCGGTGATATGGTTGGCATAAAATATTTATGTTGGAAGGAAGTCCCTTCAATAACAAAAGAAAATATGTGGGACGAAATTCTGGTATGCATATGCGGTTATCAATTCGTCGTTTTTGTTGTCTAACTGTGAGTCTGTGATTAACATACATTAGATGTTATTGCAGCTTCGTTTTGAGGTGCCCCATTGGATGAAGAGAGTGGTCATGAAGCGTCTACCTGTTCAACTGTGAGACTTTAGAAGGAAATTGTACAACAATCATGTAAAACCCTTTGAGGAAAGATCGGAAAAACTAAGAACTGTCCCCAAAAAGTACAGAACGGTAGTGGACCAAGAAAGCTGGGACAAGTTCCTTGATCATGTAATAAATTCGCCCAAATTTAAGGTATGGAATACACATTGCTTTTTCTAATTTGTGTTTCGTTCTTATTGTTTATCCTAGCATATTAATGAAATTATTTTTATTCCTATGCAAGGAAAATTCGGAGAAGGGAAAAGAGGCAATATCATAATCCAAGTTCCCACATCGGATGGGACGAGGAGGATACACGGGATTAAAATAAAAATTAATAAATCTGTTGTCTTATTTATTGTACACTGCACAGTAAAACCGGCCATATCAGATACTTCTGTTTTGTATGTCGTGTTGCGTGTCTCATACACGCAGAAACTTATAATGGTATAGGGATGTGTCCTCTTACACCAATCTATAATTTTGTCACATTAGATGCTTTGGAATTGGTTTTCTGTTTTACACAGTTAATATCTGTGCGGATGTAAATCCATACTTGTTTCTGGTAACTACTAGGTCCAAAGGGGAGATGTTGCCGAAGAAGATCTTGAAGACCGGTGATTCATGTGGGCAAAAGCACGCGAAGACAAACACAGAATTGTACCAGACAATTTTGTCAGGGAGAAGACATTTGAAATTATGAGAAAACTGAAACTTTACAGTCCTCATGTTATTAACTAAAGTAAGTGCAAAGTAAGTGCGCAAGGTTTAAATCAGGATTTAACACATTATTTGAACAGGAAGATACGCGGAAGATGATTCGAGAGGGGACTCGAATGGTTGGTCATAACAAGGATGCCCTAACACTTGCAATCGGAGCGGATAAGGGTGGACGTGTCAAGGGGGCTGGCTTTGGAGTGACGGCAACCCTTTACTTTCAAAATGGAAGAAAACCAAGACAAGCCTCGAAAGAGAATGATGAACTGCGTGAAGAGCTGAAAGCTAAGGAAAAAGAATTAGAGTCTACTAAAACTGCGTATCAGAGATTAACAAATAACTTGATATCTCGAGGAATCGACACTGCGAACATTTTGGGCAACAGTATCAGCAAGTCTTGAGGAGAAGTAAGTGAACTGAGTTTTGATTAGATTGTGTAACTTTTTAAAAAAATTGGCAGACAGTATCTAAATTTTTCTAACAATGTGTTCAACTACATTTACTGGATGCAGGACCTAGCAACGCCTCCAATCGATCTAAGAATAAGATAGGTCCAGAATCAGTTAAGAAACTTCCAAAAAAACATGGGAAATCCGGTCCGCAGAAGTTATCTGAAAGCATTAAAGGGTCCGCGAAGTGGGACTCTCCTTGTACTAAAACGCCGACCGTTTCTACTAAATCCCCGGCGTCTTTATTATCAAAAAAGAAGTCTCTGTCTCCTCCATCCACGGAGGAATCTCAGAATGTGCCATCTGAAAAAGAAACTATTGATGTATGGTTTTCCAACGCATTTAAATTTTTAATCTTCCATTTACTATCTCTCATGCGCCATGTGTTTCTGCAAGGCATAGGATGCAAACTTTGGTCTGGAGAAAAGGACAACATTGTTGCCATTAGTAGAGCTTACTCTAAAAAGACGGAATTCTTTAAATTGAAGACAGGAGTGATGGGTTCAGTTACATGCTATAGCGTCCGGGTTAGTGAAGTACTAAATGAAACCATCAAATTACCCTTTGGCAAATATGGGATAAAAACTTTAAAAGATGTTGGTGATGCTGAAATTTGTTGGCCATTAAATCAAACCATCTTGGATCAAAAGGTTGGTTGTTTGGCTTGTTTGCTTTATTAACTCATTGGATATGTTTTTACATAAACCAGTTATATATATATATCTTGTTTGATATTAGAGACGAATATGCTATCAGCTATATAAATCACGGACGTTAGTGTATATTTTAGAGAACCTTATAGAACGAGATATGTAGTTAGCTATTTGATTATGAGTTAGTTGTGCATTGTGCTTAAATGGTTTCACTGCAAAAAGAAGGTACAGCTTTCATTTCAATTTTATGATGCAGGTAAGTCAACCAAAACATTCTGAGGCTGTGAAATCACCGGCTCTACTCAACGGAAGACAATCTCGTATTGCAATATCTGAAAAAGTTCCGAAGGTATGTGTTTTAAACCAGTTACATGATCTTAAGACCATATGAGTCTCAAATATGCTATCAACTACTATATGAATCACGGATGCTAGGGTATATTTTGGAGAACCTTGTATATTTGTTACCTATTCAATTCATCTGTGTCTTCGCATTCACGGTGGAATTTGGTATATTTGTTTCCCGAATATGGAATATTACTCTACTGCTGCAGGTAAGTCAACAAAATTCAGGGAAACATACTCTGGATGTGACATCAAAAGCTCCACCTAGTCGGAGCCAATCTGAGATCACGACAACTAAAGCAGTTTCTCTGGTATCTGTTTTATTTTTACATGCATTTTAAATCCCAATTTGTTTTGAAGTTTTCGCTTGAAGATGTTCATATATATCCGCAGGGTAGAAGGTGATACCTTTTTAACGAGCTGTCTAAGGCAAACGTCCTTGCTAGAGGTAAATCTTTTCTGTTAACAGGAAAACAACAATTACATGGAAAGGATGGGGTGGAGGTTGATTGCCACAAAATCCTGATTGAGGAAGTAATAAAACCGAATTTCTGTCTACCCGTACGATTTGCTGGTATGGAAACATTAGGACAAACTCTTGGAAAAGCGATTCCTTGGCCAAAGTATGGTGTTAAGTTTACCGAGCATGCTAAGAAGGTTAGTTGCTTGGCTTGTTTGATTTGTTAGTCGAATATACATAAACCAGTCTATCTAGTTCGTATTAATTAATTACGAAGGATATATGAGACACAAAGAAGATATCAATTATATGAATCACCGAGTGTAAATTAGAGAACCTAGAAAAATAGAAATATGTGTAACTTTCAAAAGTAACTAACTCTTTTAATCTTATGCAGAACCCTACCAGTAATTCCCAACCAACTACTTCTCTACGGAAGTCTCCTGCACGTTGCAACCCTTCTGATGGATCTAAGAAGCAGTCTCCTAATCTTATGCAAAACTCTACCAGTAATTCCCAACCAAATCCTTCAATATCTCCAGAGAAGTCGTGCACATGTATGATAGAACCTCTGGCTAAGACATCTAATGGAGTATTTTTTTTTTCTTCGTAAATCTATATTGCTAATTCTAGAATCTTCTTTTTATATGATGTTCATATGCCGCATATTTTCGCAAAAAGCAAAATACGACTTTTGGAATGGATCTAGGGGAAACGTCGTTGCTAGCGGTAGTATTTTACCTACGGTTCCTAACCAGAAAATACATGGAGAAGATCTTACTAAACACTATTATGTTGTCAATATTCAGGAGGTTATAGTTCCATCGTTCGTGTTAACCGAACCAAGTGGTGACTTTAAGTTATTAGGGGAAGCTGAAGATAGTTTTGTGGCATGGCCGAAAGATAATTGTACCATCTCTGATGACAAGTTTAGTTTCTTAGTTCTTTTGCTTTGTTAATCAAGTGTATATATATATATATATATATATTGTTTTACATAAATCGTGTATTCAGTTTGATTAAAGAATAAGTACGAGACAGAAATATATTAACACCTAAATGGAACATGAATGCCAGTGTAAATTAGAAAATTGATCTACTGAATAAAGATATTTGGTTACGGATTTTATTATGGGCGTCAGTTGTGAAAAATGGTGCGGCCTTCAGTGAAGTTGGCATTACATTGTTGGAAAAATGACTTTTGTCTGTCTCTTGTTGAGAATTCACATGACCGACGAATTCGCCTTGGATTTAGAATATATATATATAATACATTTAATCTCTTGCTGTAGGAAACTCCACAGCATGGGAAACCTCATAAGCAACCATAACCAGTGTTAGATTCTGAGAAGAAATTGGACAGTGATCTAAGAACACCTAGCATCCTAGCAGATGATAAACGGAATGAAGAGCACCTAGCAGTCAATCAATATTCTGGGAGTCATGCAGCCTCTGAAATGCTTACTGAGAAGACTAAAAAGGCGCGGAGAAGGTTATATATACAAAGTGTAGATCAGGCATACCAACACAGGAAAACAAGGTTTGGCGCGTCGAGAATGTCACAACCTGATCCATTGGATGCAGAGACACCACCATCAAAAAAGTTGAAGAAAAACTGATGATTTTTGGATAAATGCTCTTTAATATTATTTTTTGCAAACTGTTAGACCAAAGGTCAATATTTTTTACTGTGTGATTAATAATAATATAAATTTTTGGCATATATGAATTTCAGATTTAACCACAAGTTTCTAAAATATAAGATGCGTCATATATGAACGGCTTAGAGGCGTCATACGCGTAAGACACACGATTCGAGATTAATTGGCGTGGATAAACATAACATATAGCCACGTTAAACAAATATAAATTGGCGTGGATAAACATCACATATAGCCACGCTATATGGTCTGTCTATAGGATATCCAATGAACGGCTCACAACGTTACATGTGGACGGTGAAGGATGCATCATCTTAAAAAAGATTCAACGGTTCCTAATACAGCCACGTGGTTGAAGGTAATTGTAATTTGGCGTGGATAAATATCACATATATCCACGCTATATAGCGTGTCTATAGGATATCCAATGAACGGCTCATAACATTACATGTGGATGGTGTAGGATGCATCTAATTTAACAATCAATATTGCATCATCTTAAAAGAGATTCAACGGTTCCTAATACAGC